>JBBBDQ010028499.1:100000-275000 GCA_037127315.1 Ascarosepion bandense | reverse complement strand
ATATATATATGTATATATATATGTATATATATATGCAAGTTGTTTCTTCAGATTCTTTCATATTATGCTATGAAACGATAAGAGATTTGATGATATTGTCTGTCCACTTAAAATAAATTGCGAGCTACCAAAATAGATATATGTATTATTTTTTTCTTTTATATTCAAATCATTGTCTGTTACTTGATATATGTCACAAGAAAAAAATGGAATGTCTACCAATGTGGGGAGCGGTCATGTATCAGAAAAACGTTGTCGTAATGAGCAGGATGTAGGGACTTCGTAAATAGGCTGTTCAGATCATCACCCGCAAGGTCCAAGTTAATCACACATTTAGGTGTGCTAACCTAAGTCGCGATGGTTGTTATCATGACGCCTCCGGATGGTCCAGTTTTCACCTGCCATGTATTATTTGATTCGGAAAATTGAAGTGTGTCTCGAAAACCTTCCTTGACACATTAACACATGCAATCATTAAAAACGCACGTGCAGCAGACAAATTATGCACCAGTTTCACTGCCAATCGAGCATGCAATCAATCTCTCTATTTCTCTATTTATAGGTATATAGATAGATAGATAGATAGATAGATAGATAGATAGATAGATAGATAGATAGATAGATATCTCTAGGGTAGAAATGGATTTTTATGACATTATTTCCTATATTTAGATGTCCATGTTTGAAAAGACGTCCTGTTTCTTTTTCTAGTCAGCGTGATTTACGTTTACCGGTCTGCGCAAAAGAAAGATTAAATTACTTTCCAATTTCGAGCTTGCATACTCTTCAGGCAGAAACCAGCTTTTGACACGGCTTCTTCGAGATTATGAGGCCATGGCGCTCCAGATTTAATTTATTCTTTTTTTCAGATCTCTAAATTCTATAACTGCCATTTTCCTCGAATCCGAAACGTCTAAGTCTAAAGATTAAGTATTTTCTTATCAAGAATTATTTCCTAATAATAAATACGTTTTTTTGTATACCGTATATAATCATGTATCATGCGAGTTTTGAAGGCCTAATTTTGAAGCGAATTTTAAAAGGATCGCATCATACACGAGGTATAAATTAAAAGTAAGTATATATGACATTATATTAACATAGACAGTAGTTTTTAATAGGAGAAAAAATTTACTGAAATCAACTCTAATTTTACCTTTAATTTTTACTATAAATTGTGATCTAAATAAAGGTTTATATAAAAAAGAGATTTCCTAAATTTTAAATTAAGGTTAAACAGAAAAAATATATTAATTATAAAAATTAAATCTAAATACAAAAATATACAAATATGTTTACCAAATAGCGATTCCTATCCCCTCCTTTCCTACTCCCTTTACCCCATATCTTCTTCTTCTTCTATGTGCCCTGTCCCTTCAGGACGTAGGCGATCATGGTCCTCCACGTCTCCCTATCTCTTGTGGCCCTCAGCATGTTTGTTCCTGTTATTCCTGGTAACCCCCGTTCCGTCATTCACCCGACAGGGCCCTGCAAATATGTTATCCGCTGCCTTCCTCTGTCTCTCTCCCTCTACCTGGCCAGTCAGTATCAGGTTCTCCAAACTCTCCTTCCTTATTGCATGTCCCAGGAACTTCAGTTGTCTCTTCTTGATGCTCGGTATTAATTTCCTTTTGGTTGCCATTCTTTCCAACACCTACATCGTTGCTTGCATGTTCAGTCCACGATATCCGCAGCATCCTTCTGTAGAACCACATTTCCGCTGCTTTCAGTTTTCTCCTCATCTTCGATGATATTGATATTGAAGAACTGATATCACATAGCAATCCAGCACTCTTTTCTTTGTTTATAGTGAAATTTTCCTGTGTGTCGTCTAGGGTCCTCAAAATATTCTTGCTGTACAGGTTGAACAAATCCGGTGAAAAGACACATCCTTGTCTTACGCCTCTTTCTATCTTTGTAAATCTACTGAGATCGTTACCTGTCCGTATTCAGGCAGTTTGCTGCCAGTAGAGATTCTTAATTACTCTGATGTCTTTCCCGAAAATGTCTAGGCTGCCGAGCATCTCCATCAATTCTTTGTGTCGTATCTTGTCGAATGCCTTCGCATAGTCAATGAAACATAGGTATAAGTCTTTCTTCATTTGTAATGGCCTTTCTGAGTGCATCCTAATGATGAATATGGCGTTCCTTGTTCCAGTGTCTTGAACGATCCCGTACTGTTCATGCCCTATCTCTGGCCTGATTCTGATTTTGGCTCTATTCATCAGGATTCTGACAATCAGTTTTGTAATGGGACTAATTAAGGTGATAGTTCTTTGTAGTTCACACTCGTTTGCACCTGGTTTCTTCGGCAGTGCTATAAATATCGACTTGCATAGGTCGTCTGGTATTATTCCACTGCTATAAATTTCGTTTATTATGTCGGTAATTTTTTCTATTCCATATTCTTCTAAGGCTATCAGCAGCTCTGTCACTATGCCGTCTGGACCAGCTGCTTTGTTTTGTTCATTTTGGACATTGCAGCTTCCACTTCGGATTTTAGTATTTTCGGTCCATCCATCTTCTTGTGTATTCTCGGTTGTTCTCTCCTGTCGCAAAACGATCCTTTATATACTCTTCCCAGCGCTGGAGTATTTCCTCTTTCTCCAATATGATTGTTCCATCCTTGAATTTTATGCATCCTGTTGAGGAACAGGTTTTTTGTCCTGTCAGTTCTCTTATCTTTTTATGCATCTCTGCTTTATTGGTCCTGCTCATTCTTTCTACTTCTGCGCATTTGTTGTTAAGCCATTCCTCTTTAGCTTGTCTGCATTTTTTCCTTATTTCCTGTGAAGTTTCTTTTACTCTGCTCCATGTCTTGGCATTATTTTTTGTCTCCTTTGCATCATGTGGAGAATTTCTTCGTTCATCCACTCATTTTTTCTTCTGCGTCTGATTTCCTTTGGGGCTATGTTGTTCGCTGAGGTCACCATCGCTTCCTTTAGTGAATGCCATTTTGAGTGCCCTTTTCCAATTTGTTCTTCATATTTCTTTCTCATGCTCTCCTTGTAGTCTTTCTTCAGGGTGAGGTCATTCACGAGCGTGTCGTATTGCAGCCTTGGTGATGTGGTGGGTTTCTTTAGTCTTCGGAGTTTCACCCTTAGTTTGCAGATGACTGGGACGTGGTCGCTTCCGCAGTCGGCACCTGGATATGTTTTGCATTGGACCACTGCGTTCCTGAATCTCTTGTTTATAGTTATGTAGTCTATTCGGTTCTTCGTGTCTCCTCCTGGACTTCTCCATGTCCATAGTCGTCGTGGGTGCTCTTGAAACCAAGTGTTAGTAATTACCTGGTCATCGGCTGAGCACCATTGGACCTATTTTTCTCCTCGTTCGTTGCGGTCCCCTAGTCCAAAGGGGCAAGTCGTGTTTCCTTCCCTATCTTTACCTACTCTGGCATTCAAGTCTCCTATTATAATCCTAATTTCTTGGCTTTTGCATTGGGCCTTGGCACTGTCAAGTATTGAATAAAAAGCTTCTATTTCGTCCTTCGAACTTTGAGTTGTCGGCGCGTACACTACTATAATAGCTATACTGAAGGGCCTTCCCCGCAGTTTAACCAAGAGGACTCTCTCTGAAAGCTGACAGCATCCAAGAACGCATTCCTTTACTTCTTTGTTTAGAATTAAACCGACCCTTTTTTCATTGCTTTTGCCTCCTGCATGAATTATCCTGTGTGTGTCGCTGCTGATATCTCCATTATTAGGCCATTTGGTTTCGCATACGCCTAGGATGTTGATCTTCAGTCTGTCCATCTCCTGCATAACATTCTCTAGTTGTCCATAGTTGAGTGTCCTGATGTTCCATGTCCCGAAAGTAGTTTTGTCTTTGTTGCGCACAGTCGCAGGGTAACGGTCCAGAGACACCTGTTGCTCATGTCGCTCTTTCCCAGGCGAGGGACAAATTTTGGAACAAAATGTCCCCTTTACGCCGTTGGTGCTAACAGTCGCCGGATGACGGTCAGATGGCACCTGTTGCCCATGCCGGTCCTTACCGAGCGAGGAGTTGTTTCCTTGTGAAGCAACCCCCTTCACGCTGTTGGCTTTAATACATTTTTCGTAAGTAACCATGATTAAGCGGGGGTAGATAGTGTAGTGGTATCCCGTTGCCTTCTCCACGGTGGTTTATTGAGACACCACCTATAGTTAGCTGGCCGTTGACTCTTCCGCCCTTTGTAGATTTACACATTTTTTTTTTACCTACGGGGAAGCTAACGTCCCAACTAAAAAAAAGCCACTCTGAAATAAAATATATGTAATACAATATACACAGCATACATAAGCATACATTACCTGTAGTCTGAAGAATGAAGATGTGCTTTTTGCAGAGTTATCTTTTGGCTGGCTTGGGTCACTCCAGCAGATCTTTATACTGGCACGCAACTGGTCGGAACACGTGTTTTTTTTTCTTAGCGATTGGGACGAGATACAAGCGTGCTATAATTTTTGTTTAAAGGGAGGGATAGAAAAAAAAGTCCAATCCTAAACTACTGTAACTGAATTAAATAAAAAAAACAATAAGAGTTACTAAGTTTTAACTTAGTATAAGTCAAAGCGAAACTTCAAAAACCAAATCAATTTGACACAATCTAGTTCAAGTACCCTACGAGAAAGATTGGCAAAGTAGTTAAGTTAGTAGCGGAAATAATTAGTTAGTAAAAGACTAAAAGTAGAGTAAAATAAAATAAGTTAGTAGAGAAATAGCCTGAAATTCAACTATGCTTACCGTGCGCAGAGAACAACTGAAAAAGTTGAGAAAATTTCGCCGGACATTCTACAGAAATCCAAATTTAGGCTCTGTTTTTTTTTTATATATACATTTCCGTATTTTTTCTCTTAAACTCAAAGGACTGTCCGCAAAAGCCCGTAAAGGACCATACCTTATCTTCACTGTTAAATCTGCTTATAACTCTTTCAACATGTCCATTAATTTGTAGGTAATTATAAAATTTTCATCAAGAAATGAATCCATATATGCAGTTGAGTTTTATCATCATGCAGTACATGACAAATATATGCAATATAAATATATTGTGCGCGATGGGAAGTAACTTCATATAAAGATTTCTCGAATTCGCCTGCCGACTGACCTAAAATTGAGGCGTTTATTTGAAATAAGAGGAACCACAATCAAAACTTTTGAATTCGTCTCTGTCTAATATGGAAAATATCCAAAATATTGGTGGAATATGAATATCTTTTCTCCCTTTTGTAAATATTATCATTCAGGAGCATGTTTGCAAACAGCAGACAAATTTTGACTAAATCAATGGACACTTTGTTAAATATATAAAAACGTATTTGCTATTTTTTGTAGAAATATCTACAAAAGTTTTTTTTTAAATTCTGATATGTATATACGCGCGAATATCTTTTTCTGTTTAAGTTTTTATACCTGTGATATAATTTCATATTTTTCTGGCTCCTAATCTCATTGTTGATTTTCAATAAATCACGCTGTCATATATCAGTTTACACGTGCACACCATAATTAACACCATCAGTCATACGACCTGAAGCTTTCATATTATTTACTGGTTCAAACAGTTTTTTCGTTGTTTTATCAGTTTAACTTAAAGAGGGAATAGGAGGTTAATAATATAAGCTGACTTTTTATTACTGATTAATTTGTATCATATTAAATATATTAAAACTATTTTCTCCAACCAATTTGTATATTCTGTGAGTATTTTCATAAAGAATAATTCATATTCTTTTATTGTAAGTATCTTTATTAGCACCGGGCGTTATGGACAAATTTATCAAGAACATCAGTCGTTTATTGAACGTAACTTTATTAAAAAAAACAAAGGGAATAAAAATAGATTCATTTAGCTGAATATATTCTTTCTTTAACATCAAAGGAATCAGCCACATTAGTTACTAACCTATAGGATAGTGACTAAACATGTGTATTATTAATTATTTTGCCTCGATGGACTTCAACTTAAATATAAGTTATACACGAGGAAGAGCTTTATGCGTTGACCTATTTAGACAAATCATATGCATTGACAGGGGTTTTGAATATTGTCAAACGCCAATATATTATGTCGACACAAATACGTTCTAAGATTAATATAATTTCGAATACTCTCTATATCTGTTTGGCCGTTTCTTTTTCTATCTCTCGGAATGACTCTTTCTCACTCACTTGCTCCCAACTCTCAGTCTATCTGTCTATCTGTTTTCTCTCTTTCTCTCTAGGTAAAAAAAATGAAATAATTAAATTTTGTGATAAATACCCGCTTTTGAATCAACGTAATGAACTGAATTTAAATGTCGTCACAAAATAAATTTCACTGATTAGTAGAATTAATATAAGTTTCTAATTAATTCAACCACTAATTAACTCTCCATTGCAATTCTGCTCATTTTATTATTGTTGTTTTTTATTCTTGCTTTCCTGACGGCTACAACCTCCAGAAATTTAAATGCATAGTCAATACTCATCTACTAACCACTGGACTCTAGCTCTCTCCCCACCCCCGTATAACCTTCCCTTTCTCTCCACCTATGTATCTGTCATCGCACCTGCTTTCTCAGCTTTCTATTGTTCCTTTCTAACTAGTTTGTACTCCTCACTCTTTTCTAATTAATCTTTTTACATTTATGTAGCCCCCTGCACATCGGTGGCGTTTCGGGGTGAAATGATTTTAAAAAAATATTTTGAAATTCATTATTTCCGTTTGATTTATATATATATATATATATATATATATATATATATAATTTTTTCTCATTATATTATTCACTATATTTGAATCGGTTGAAAACTGAATTTATTTTTGTAATGTTGAGTACTTGGGTCTATAATATTTTTTGCCACATCACTTGTGATAAATAGCTTTTTTAAAATAGTTATTTCAAGAAGATTTTAAAACTTAGTTTGAAGAGTTTTTTAACGAAAGAGAAAGGTTTAAAGAGAATCTTTTGAAAGGATCTCTGTAAAGATAGTTTTATCTTTGAAATTTTTTATGTAATGTTATTTGAAACTGTAGTATGTTTTCATCGCCTTTTTTCTTCTTATTATTTTTCTATCTTTTTTCTCTCATACCCCCACCCTGTTTTGCCTTTTTAGCGCTTCATATCTCTGGATTTAAATATCTATTCCTATCTTATTTTGCGTAGGTACATATTCTTTACCATTTTCTATAGCTATGTGATTCCAATTACATCATGTCTTTTTTCCCATTCTTTGCGTCTGTTCAATTCAATTTTGTGTGTGTGTGTGTGTGTGTATGTATAAAATTTTCATAAGATTCGTTTTTGTGTATTTGTGTATATGTATCCCTTTGTTTGTATTAAATTATTGGATGAGCTGATGGATACATTCTCAACTTATTTTTTGTTTAAATAATACAAGCTTCACTTACTCTGTTAAAAACGTTTTTCAAAAATATTCTGAGTGAATTTATTTATTTTCCAACGGTCTAAATAAGAGGATGTAAATTTACATCGCCGAAAGAAATCTTGATTTATAACCGTCTATCCATGTACTAGGTCTTCTTCTTAATATATACACTATCGGCCATAATTAGCACAGTGTTTAAAAAAATGATGTATTTCATACTATTTTTTAATATTCATTGCCAAGTGAATAATTGCAAATAAAAATAGAACGATTCTATAATATATAAACATTATCACGCGTTGTCATCAGTTTTATCAAACAATGTATGTCGATATCGAAAACAACAGTTTATCTCAATCATGTAATTGGAAACTAAGACAATAATTATTGGTTTACTAACGTACAAGAAAGAAACAGAGAACAAATGATACAATTAAAGAGAAAGTAAAAAGTCTTTAATCATGAAAGAAGAGAGTAAATACAAACTTGATTTACATTTAGTAGATTCCGTAGAAAATCTAAACAATACTCACAAACCTACTGTGGCAGCAAAAATATGAAAAATAAAACCAATGTTTAATCTCTTAAACAGATGTTTGTTTGCTTGCTTGCTTTGTTTTTATGGCATATCAACCACGGCGGGTCATTTATTGCCAACTAAATTTTATTTATTTATTGCTGGTAATACCTTTTTCTTTTTCAACAATTTATTGTTGTTTTTTTTTTATATAAGTTTTGTGACTAATAATACTTTTTTCTTTTCGAGTATCAAGATTCATTGGGATTTGTTTTTAGGGGCAGGGTCCCCAAGTTCTACCCTTGCTTTTAACTGATAACTGGAGGGAAAGGACAGATTAATAACTTTCTCAAGGGTACCAGTGCTTAAGTGAATGCAGGGTATTCAACTGGAATTCGAACTCGACTCACCGATTTCTCATTTCCGAGCCGATATCCTCAACGCACATCCGTCACTAAACGCTTACAGCCCCTGGTATTCCCAAGCAGTCACCCATCTAAGTATTGACCAGGTTCCACGATGCTTAACTTCGGTGATCGAGCGAGAACCGGTGTATTCAACGTGATATGGCCGTAAGCCCTTAAACAGATGTAACAACAATGACAAGGGAAACTTCTAAATGGCCAATATCCAGAACCTGATAATAAAATCGATGTTGATACATTTAGCACACATCGATGCTTACGAGCATTTGGGTAAGAAGACTAAAACGGAAGGCTTTTACTCTTGCAGCGCAATACCAGTTTTTTTTCCGAATAACTTTCAGGCAAACGTCATGTATAATAATGTGGATCTAAAATGCTGGTTATGTGACAAATATAAAGAACTCATCGACCAAATCTCAAAATGTTCTTTACTTTCTCAAAATGCATGTAAAAACCGTCACCACAGAGTGGGTCAATATTTATTCTGTACTATCTTTACAGAAAAGAATATTGAAGCAAATAGGCCGGACATAATTGTCAAAAACTGAAAAGAAAACAACTTGCCTGCTAAATGATATGGCCTGCACAGTGAACTGTGACGTAGCAAACAAGGAATTTGAAAAAAAAGAAACTAACGATATATAAATACATGGAGATTGACATCGAAATAAATGTGGAAATTGACAACAAGAATATAATCAGTCACAGGAGGTGCCATTGGATTAAAAAAATGAAATACAATACAAAACATAAAGTGAAAACTAGACACAAAAATAAAACACTACTTGCGCCAGTTCTTTCCGCTGATTTGGTAGGACATGTGGCCATAGCAGAAATGGAAATAATAATAATAATAATAATAATAATAATAATAATAATAATAATTGGAAAATATGTAAACAAACACCGGTATGAACATCACCCAACACCGGTTGCAGAAGCAAAAGATGTCACCATTCTATGGGATTACACCAGACAGAAAAATTGAAGCAAATAGGCCGGACATTATTGTTAAAAACCAGAAAGAAAAAACTTTCCTATTAATTGATATGTAACATAGTAACCAAGTCAAAAACTGAGAATTCGAAAAACTGTCAAAATATAAAGACCTGGAAATTAAAATAGAAAGAAATGTGGAAATTGAAAACAAGTATCGTACCAGTGGGAGTAGGTGCACTTGGAATGATAATAAATTGAACGAAAAAAACATTGAAATAATCCCTAGAAACCCCAGCTTAATAGATATAAAAAAATGTCGTGTTAAGTACACTCCACACACTAAGAAGAACTTTGTTTATGTAAATTTAGGGATGTTAGTGTGATAGGAAAAAACATGAAATGGAGCCATAGCAATACGCCAAGACCTGCCTTAAGTCTTCCTGCAGACTTGGTTGGTAGTGCGACAATAGCAGAAATCGAAATATGATGAAAAATGAAATAATAATAAACATCGTGGTACCTGAGGGCCAGAGTAAGAACAGACAAACATTCCCAATGAGTCAAGAAGCATGATTGGCTTAATTTCATATTGAAGAATGAGAAGAGGTTACGTTATCGAAACTACGGAAGTTCTCAAGTCGGCAATACTGCCGAAGAATGAAGTTTAAGAGAACTTGCTGTTGATTCCTATCGACAACCACTGGGCACCTATGGTGTGAAGATTTAAATAATAATAATAATAATAATAATAATAATAATAATAATAATAATAAGAAGAAGAAGAAGAAGAAGAAGAAGACAAAGAAAAAAGATCGTTGACGGAAATGATTAAGACTTTACTGTGCAATAAGTTCACCGATGAATTTTTTTTCGGACACTTTGACTCAAATCCAAGACAGAATGAATGATTATTTTTATCCTACTCCCAACAATATATATAGCAAGGAAGAGAAGAAAAATAGAGATGTTGGCGATGATATTTTCTGATAATGGTGGCGATAATTGCCTTCCGTTGATGGTAACAGCTTCCGGTTGGATTCAGTCGTCCATGAATCCTACAAGAGAATCAATGTCGACATATGTTTTGTCCCTTCTGAGTCAGCTCCGGATGTCCAGCTCGTTCAACTTTCGAAGACCACAGCATGCCAAGTTGGGCATGTTTTTTTTTTTTTTTTTTTTTACTTACTATATACAAGGGATGATGAAAAAAGTTTCAACCTAACCAAGAAATCTTATTCAAAAATATAAGATGTTTTGACATTTTGGCAGACTTATAGTCATTCATAGCAAATCCTTGCGCGGGCGCACCCCCCCCACACACACACGCATGCACGCACATGCACGCACACGCGCACATACACAAAATCCAAGGATGAATACATTGTTATTTTTGCGCTTTTGACTGTTAGCCGATTAAACTTACGAATACAACTTATTGTTGATTTGTGTCAAAAGAAAATCTAAGCTTTGTGTTTGCGTTTCAGTGATTATTATTATTATTATATATATATATATATATATATATATATATATATATATATATATATATATACAGCAAAACAGGCTTGTATGTGGATGACTAAAATATTACGCACGCATTACGATAGAGCTCTCTAGAGAAGAAAATTTTAAAAACAGTTTCCACTTCAGCGATATAAACATTACTCTTCAGAAATTAATCGAGTTCTTTTGGTGACTGGCGTGTGTAGACACTGCTTATATACGCTATGCCATAGGCGCATGTATATAAGCAGTGTAGACACTGCTTATATACATGCGCCTATGGCATAGCGGGTAGCGACTCCGACTGTGACAAAGTCGGTCATTTCAATACGCAAAACGCAGGTAGATGTGTCTAGCCGCAATGATGAGCTGTGATACAGCGAAACAGGCTTCTATGTTGATGACTAATATATATATATATATATATATATATATATATATATATATATATATATTATCCCTCGCCGGTAGCATGATTCAGAGTTTCAACTACAATACACTCTTCAGGTTCTATGTACAGACTGACCGTTACGTAATTTAAATTTCAGTAAAATATCTGTTTAATGCAATGCTGACACTGTTCATACATTATACGTGTAATACAAATTTTGAAAATTAAAAAATATACTTTGCATTTAAAACAGACGGGCTTTTTACTTTATATATATATATATATATATATATATATATATATATATAAAATAAGAAAATATTATAAAATATTTTTTTTAACATTTTGAATATTAATTTTGTATTAAGCATGGGGGAATTTTTTTCCATAGAAAAAATAAAAGAAATTATATCATTTGCAATAAAATTTAATTTAGATCAACTTATATCAACAGATAATTGTTTTTATGCCTACAGGTTACCAGATCATTTCTCTTGTTTAATAAGCTATGGTTATTTTTTTTAAAGGTAACCAATTTTTCTGCAATCTATAAATTCCATCTATCGCCTTTCTTATTGTAATATTTGGTTCTCGTTACAAAATACAACGTTATAATGTGGTTAATACCATCGTTCTTTTATGAAGAAATGTATCCTAACTCTTGATAAAATGGTATCAATCATGCATTAGCCGTTTAAGAGACAGATATATTTTTTCTAAATTCTTTCTCATTCTTTCTTTCTTTCTCTCTCACTCACTGTATATATATATATATATATATATATATATATATATCATAAAAAAGACATCAGCTTTTTTCAAAAAATTTCAAAATTTGTATTACACGTTTAATGTAAGAACAGTGTCAGCATTGCATTAAACAGATATTTTACTAAAAATTTAAATTACGTAACGGTCAGTCTGTATGCAGGTCATATCAGAAAAAAGACATCAGCTTTTGAAAATATTAAAAACAAATGAAATGAGACAGAAAGAATGCATAATAGAAATGGAAATTTTGAAGCAAGAGGCGAAAAAGGTAAACGAAGAAAAGAGTTTAAATTGAAATAAAAAAAGAAAAAAAATTAAAAACCAAGCTATTTGTTAAAATCTAAATATATTAAACACATTTAACGAGAGGAAGGAAACTTACTGGTTCACTTTTCTTCATTAGATTGAATTTTCATAAAGGCCTATTTGTGAATATAACTTTCGCATAATTCACTTAATGAGTTAATGTTTTCTTGATTTTGTGAAAAATCATACCTTCTGGTTATTACAAATCAACGCCATAAATATCTACTACAAATTCTAAATTTCTAAAACAAGAACACAAGTTCATGTATGGCCTCTTGTTATAAATGTTAAAATAGACATGTAACTATCTTTCGTATTTATGAAACAGACAATTTGTTTTTATAGAAAAAGTTAAATAATCTTGAAATATAATATGATTCTTGAACTTAAAGTAAACCAGAAATTGCTCAATGTTGATCGTTGCAGAAATTGTCTGAAAGCCATGACTGGATTCTTCTACTTTTATGCCATGGTGCAGAATCTCGTTACTAAACAAAGGGTCTTCCAACAACCAACTATTTGACCCATGGCAGCACCACCACCTTCTCAAGGCACTTGATGGAGGCCACCGTGTTGAGTCAAATGACCCGTGGAAATATGAATGAAGGCATAACATCACCACCACTAAGCATCTCTCCAAACACATTCATAATCACTAATAAGGGGTTGAAAGTAAAAACAAACATCAATAATGATTTGACATCGACAGAAAACGCTGAAGATGCGTTATCCTTTCTGAAGAAGAATTTTGGAAACAAAAGCCTTACACATTAGTCTCCGTAATTTATCATTCAATTACAGATATTTTGTCGGATGCATGGGAATTGTATTACATGTCCCCTTCGCACACACTATCACTCATACATATATACGCTATAAGATCAGTCATATATACACACACACACACGCACACACGCATATATATATATATATATATATATATATATATATATATATATATATATATATATACTGTTAAATATAACAGACAATGAATATCTATTATGTTTAATCATGAGTAGTTCTAAACATCGTATTTTCGCTTTAATTTTGGGTGAAAATAAAGACAAAAATTCTCCAACATTTAGAGATTTTTATTATGTTGGTTCTAAACTTTCGGCTCACATGATCCATCTTCAGAGAGGTTACTGTTATCGTTACTTAGCAAAGTTTTATGTCAACAAAAGATAAAATCATCTTTGATAGTGGATGTTTTTATGTTAATGTCCCTGTAACTTCTCTGAAGAAGGCTCATGTGTGTCGAAAACTTCAACCCAACATAAAAAAATATAAATTAAATATTTTTTACAATTGCCTCGTTCAGACTGTTGATGAATAAATTAATGTTAATTTCACTCAGAATATTTTTTAAAAAGCTGTTTATAGCAGAGAGATTTTATCTATTTGCAATTTATTTGCAGTTTAAAATTTCCTCTGATATAGACGTTTTTGTTTTTGTTTTTTTTTTTCAAATTATTCGGAGTGATATTATCAGGTATTTCTTCATCAACGATCTGAACTAGGCAATTGTATAAATTCTTCTTTACATTGATGAAATACATTGTGGATTTATATCCGTTTAATTATGTTTTGAATTTTCTTCTCGATATATTTGCTCTGGATAATATCCATTGAAGTCACTATTTCTATTTAATTGACAATTTATATCAATTATACAAATCTTTTAGATTATCCTCTACGTCTTCACGGGTTGACATTCTCTTCTGCACACACACACACACACACACACACACACACACACACACACGCACGCGCGCACGCGCGCGCATACAAACACACACATCCACATCCACACACACACACATATTTATGTGTGTGTGTGTGTGTGTATGTGTGTGTGTGTGTGTGTGTGTGTGTGCCTATAACATCTGGTCAGTCGCAGACTCATGTCAGCAATCGGCGAGCACCTACTGAATTCAGTCGACTGCAGGGCTCATTATTCCCCAGATTTCTTTTATGTCTTTCACAGGACTAGGACGAGACTCCATCTGGACATTCTGGAATCTCTGACCATCAAAATACGACGTCCTGTCCTGTTCTGAACAAACAGAGAGAACTGAAATTTAAATTAGAACTTTTGGGGGAAACTGTGGTACAGTGGATATCGTCTCGGAACGAGAAGCCGGGGAGCCGAGTTCGAATTCCAGTTGAAACCAAAGAAAAAAGTGTGAAAAAAAATAATATCATAAATATAGACTGTGGGAAAATCGAACTCAAGTTTTTATGATCAATGTTAATTTTACGACACAAGTGATAGTTATGTCTTAAAGAGCATTTCGGCATAAATCTGTCTATCAACATGTGTTCATCTAAATACATCAAATTATCATGAAAATCACAGAAACCAAATTGAATCTGTTTCTACACATATTTACTGTAGAAATTATTTAATAAAATCTCCATAATCAGCTTCTCCTAACTTTTTCCTTACAACTTTCAATATATATTATCCATATAAATATAGGTCGTAATTTATATAATTGTTTTAATTTTTCCGTTGTAATATCTTTTTTTATCATTTTTTCTCAAGCAAAGCTAGACCAGCACTAGTTCGCAAGCCGTTACTGTAAGAGAAAAACTGTGTACAGGATATATTGAAGAAAGGGTAAAAAAAATGAATAGGATTTAAGAAGATAGAATATGAAAACTCACGTTGCATTTAATATTTTGTGAATTGTAGCTGTCAGGGAATGAAGTAAACGGAAGGGACTTTCACAGATGAGAAATGCGAGAAAATAAACTGTTGTAGTGGTCGTGGCGGTTACATTTAACTATTTTTCATCGGTAAAAGGGTGGAACCTAGATGCCAACCAAGTAGCACGCTAAAATTCATGTTGTCAGGGCACCAGGGATAATAGCTCGTCAGAATAGTTGTTGTGAAAATATTTGCAGGAATGATGGAGGGAAACCACGTCACGTCAGTTAGAAAGTGGTTCAAGGCTTGATTAAACTGCACATCTTGCTTTGGATTTTGTTGAGAACCTCGGGATGAATAGCACGAGCACCCGACAAGGTCTGGCGACATTATTCAATGCAAAGAAGAATCGATGATTATAAATGTGCAAGATCGATTTTGACGAGAAAAACTTTCTAACCCGGCTCACTGACCCAATCTCACTAACCCGGCTCACTGACCCAATCTCACTAACCCGGCTCACTAACCCAATCTCACTAACTCGGCTCACTGACCCAATCTCACTAACCCGGCTCACTAACCGAATCTCACTAACCCGGCTCACTGACCCAATCTCACTAACCCGGCTCACTGACCCAGTCTCACTAACCCGGCTCACTGACCCAATCTTCCTAGCAGTAGACTCAGCTATAGATTTGATGTAGTCGTTGGAAAAAAACAAGTCACCATGGACAGCACATGGGAGCAGTGATGAGGTTTTGTAGAAGATGGTTTGTTGTTTTGTTTTCATGGCACATCAACCTCGGCGGGTCATTTATTGCCAACTAAATTTTATTTATTTATTGCTGGTAATACCTTTTTCTTTCAACAATTTATTGTTTTTTATATAAGTTTTTGTATCTAGCAATACTTTTTTTTTTCGAGTATCAAGATTCATTGGGATTTTGTTTTTAAGGTCAGGGTCCCCATGTCCTACCCTGTTATTTAACCCATAACTGGAGGGAAGAGACGGATTAATACCTTTCACAACGGTACCAGTGCTTAAGTGAATGACGGGGCATTCAACTGGAATTCGAACTCGGCTTAATGATTTCTCTTTCCGAGCCGATATCCACTGCACCACAACGCACATCCGTCACTAAACACTTACAGCACCTGGTAGCCCCAAGCGATCACCCATCTAAGTACTGACCAGGCTCAACGTTGCTTAACTTCGGTGATCGAGCGAGAACCGGTGCATTTAACGTGATATAGCCATACGCCTGTAGAAGATGGACACGAAAATGAAACATACTTAATATCAAGAAAAAGCAGCTGAGGTTCACAGAACGGATGGAGAGACCAGGGAAATCAATGGGGAGCAGGGTTTGAGCGGGAGAACAGAAGAAGGAATGTTAAGAGCTACAAGGGATAGGGAAATGTGGAGAGTCACGGCCGCCTACATCCTGAAGAGACACGGCACATAGAAGAAGGAAAAGTGAAACCAATTAGGCACAATGTTTTGTTCTTCAAAGACTGGCGTCGTCCATCCTGATGACGAGCAGGAAAGTCTCTCTCTGATGGTTAAAGAGAAGCAGATTTGACCTAAATACCAGAAATTTTTAAGCGATTCGAGAATGATTTCTGCTCTGCCTCTTCTCACCCATTTTATGAAGCGTGTACACATTAACATTAATTTCAAAGTTAATTTTATGGAATTATATGTATTTGTCAATTGAATAAAACCACGTTCTCCTGAACAGACAAGCCTACAGACATTTTGTAACATAGTCATCTTGATTATCAGCTTATGATATTCATCTTTTTTTTAATGATAATGTATAGAAAGACAACACGCACTTGAGTCGATGAGTTTAAGACTTTCAAATATTTTTAGCTGAGAGAATGGAAGCAGGACAAATACTTTCGTCTTTTACTGTCTTATCCAATGTTTTAAATGACAACTATCATATTTTCTAATAAGTATCAGTCAGTTGATTGCCATACGTGATACATGCTTTGAACGATCATGTCTTGAATAAAACATGACAGACTGGGCAGAAGATTATCCTGCAGTAGATTGCCATTGCTTTCTACTGTAGACTCGTTACCGACCAAAGCTATAGAACCCAACCCACAACCGGTGAAAGCAACAATGTAGCGAGCGAGATTAGTAACTCTGTATATGAGAACTCAATCGTTAAAATTTTTTTACACATACGCGCACACACACACACACATACATATATATATATATATATATATATATATATATATATATATATATATATATATATATGAAGAACAACATGGCAAAAAAGGAAACATGTTAGCTTATCTGTTATACGTGTGTGTGTGTGTGTGTGTGTGTGTGTGTTAATTTTTGGGATCATAATAAGTTTTGTGTCTTTCAACATCATACTTGTATCGATTTCTATTTACAAAGTGGATATGGACATACATATATATATATATATATATATAAACTTATTTATAAATGGAACTTTGTCTCTCTGTGTGTGTGTGTGTGTGTGTGTGTGTGTGTGTGTGTATCCGTTACCTATAGACTCTGAAATGGCTGAACTAATTTTCTTGAAAATTTACACAGTTCTACTATAAGTGTCTGCAAGTGTTCTTAGCTAGGTTTTGTGTCGAGGTACCCCCGATGAATATCGAAAATCGATAATCGAAAAAATTGGGTTATACAAGGAGTGGTCCGATTTCAATCAAATTTGATTCACTCATAGACAAAGACATAACAAACGATATTCAGAAGTTTCAAGGTTGTAGTTCTTCCAATAGTGCAAAAAATCGATAATATAAAAGGCAAGATGTTTGAGTGACATAAATCAATTAAACGACAGCCAATCATAAAAATAACCACTCAACACGCCGCCCTCTTAGAAATTCTAACCAAAAGATATACCCGATCGTTAAAACGTACATTCCAACAGATAATACCATTAATCAACAATTTCACACTTACACACCAGATTCTTCAAAAGTCTAACGGTCAAAACAAGAGACACATTCACTTAATTACCAATAACCACAGCCAACCCCCACGACAACAACGAACCAAATATAAACAGAGAATAATTCTAAACCTTTATTTCTCCCGATGAAGTGTTTGAGTCCAAACACGGAAACAGCCATATGATTGTAGAGAAGAGGACATATATAGAAGAAGTGACGTACATGTTCTAAAACATAATTTATAATATATATATATATATATATATATATATATATATATATATATGCGTTATGGTGCAGTGTATCGGATCGGAATAGGAGTTCGAATTCCAGTTGAATTCCTTTCATTCTCTTACGCACAAATACTCTTGGGAAAGGTATCTGTCCGTCTCTTCCCTCAGTTATGGGTGAAATATTAGGACAGATTAGTTCTATAGCCTTTGCTGGCAACCAGTCTACCACAAAATGTAATGGCAACCTACTGCGGGATAGCCTTCTGCCCAGACAGTCATGTCTCTTCAAGACGTGATCATCCAAGCGTGTATCACGTATGGCAGTTAACTGACTAATAGATAGATAGAAAAGAAAAAGAGAAAGAAAAAATCTCTCTAAATAGAGAAATAATTCAAATTGCATGAAGCTTAGTGAAAGAAGGACAAACATAAAAATATAAGATAAATGATGTGGTGTCTGAGAATGGTATAAGAAGCGTTAGTTAATTCTAGAAAGGTTTAATAGATAGATATGAAATATGAACAGATAGCTACGAACAGAATGAGATAGATAGATAGATAGATAGATAGATAGATAGATAGATAGATAGATAGATAGATAGATAGATAGATAGATATGAACAGAATTAGATATGTAGAGAGAAAAATATGAATAGATAGATAGAACAGAATGAGGAAGATAGATAGAGAGATAGATATGAATAGATAGATAGATAGATAGATAGATAGATAGATAGATAGATAGATAGATAGATATGAACAGAATTAGATATGTAGAGAGAAAAATATGAATAGATAGATAGAACAGAATGAGGAAGATAGATAGAGAAATAGATATGAATAGATAGATAGATAGATAGATAGATAGATAGATAGATAGATAGATATGAACAGAATTAGATATGTAGAGAGATAAATATGAATAGATAGATAGAACAGAATGAGGAAGATAGATAGAGAAATAGATATGAATAGATAGATAGATAGATAGATAGATAGATAGATAGATAGATATGAACAGAAAGAAAAAGAAAGATAGAGATATACATATATGAACTGATTTATAGATAGATAGATAGATAGATAGATAGATAGATAGATAGATAGATATGAACAGAATTAGATATATAGAGAGATAAATATGAATAGATAGATAGAACAGAATGAGGAAGATAGATAGATAGATAGATAGATAGATATAAACAGAGTGAGATAGGCATACAGATAGATAGATAGATAGATAGATAGATAGATATAAACAGAGTGAGATAGGCATACAGATAGATAGATAGATAGATAGATAGATAGATAGATAGATAGATATAAACAGAGTGAGATAGGCATACAGATAGATAGATAGATAGATATAAACAGAGTGAGATAGAGATAGATAGATAGATAGATAGATAGATAGATAGATAGATAGATAGATATGATTAGACTTGTTAAAGACATTGTTTCGATTTTAGAATTAAATGCATTAATTCCATTGAACCTTAGCACAAGATACCAGAACATGTTTTTATTTTTATTTTTTATTTTTTTTGCTCATAATAATCAATACCTAGATATATCTATATATTATACATGGTATTCTTAGTTATATGTTATCCTGAATAATATTCAGCGCAGTGAGAAAATATAATAGGAATATGCATTTAATTTTATATAACGAATTTTTCAGTTGTTTGATCTCATAATATGACAACCACCAGAGTAAATCTGCTGACCTTTTAAAGTTTGTGACATTTGAGATGTACAAGTAAATTAGCGCTGATTATCTCCCCTTCGGGCATAATATGACACGGTTAATTAGTACTTGTCATAGGTTTGATACAATTGACGTCCATATTTTGAATAGCTTTTTATAGATGCCCTAAATTTTCAAATGTATGATCATAAAATGTAGACAGACAACTTCAATCAGAATTCTAATACTGTTTTTAGATGTCTTTCCTAACCTGATCATCACACGTCCTTGTTAGTTAAATATAAAAAATATATATCTGCTGATATGAAAAATGGATTGAAATTGGTTATATAAATATTACTTGCCTGAATTTCTTTTTTATTCTCGACTATTTAGTTAAAGTATTTTCTTCTCTGAAGAGAGTGACAAGAAAGAACTACAAATGGACTGCAAGAAAACCGAATACATGGTCATCAGTAAAAAGGGCAGCCAAAAATGGGAAATACAGTAGGGGAATACTAAAATGAAGCACGTACAAAAATTTAATTATCTGGGAAGTGTTCCAACAGAAGACGGAAAGTGCGACACAGACATCCGAAGGCGAATTGGCAAAGGAAGCAGTTGAGTAAAGTAGCAAGAAATAAGACAATTTGCCAGAAACAAAGAGAGTAGTATGTGTTGTCAGTTCTTCAATATGGCAGTGAATGCTGGACAATATCATCAAAGATGAAGAAAAAACTTGTAGCAACTGAAATATGGTTCTACAGAAGCATACTGGATATAATGTGGGGGATCAATTCCATATTACAATCAATATGTAAACTGACCCCTCACTTTGTGGTCACAGCTGTTTCTATATATTCATATTCCTGAGTTCCAAAAGCACAAGGATGCATTCCAGGAGCTGAGTAAAGTATTAAGAAAAAGGACAATTTCGCTAGAAACAAAGAAGAGAGTACTGGATTGCTATGTGTTGTCAGTTCTTCAATATGGCAGTGAATGCTGGACAATATCATCAAAGATGAAGAAAAAACTTCTAGCAACTGAAATATGATTCTACAGAAGCATACTGTATAAAAAGTGGGGGATCAAGTCCATATTACAATCAATATGTAAACTGACCCCTCACTTTGGGGTCACAGCAGTTTCTATATATTCATATTCCTGAGTTCCAAAAGCACAAGGATGCATTCCAGGAGCTGAGTAAAGTATTAAGAAAAAGGACAATTTCGCTAGAAACAAAGAAGAGAGTACTGGATTGCTATGTGATGTCAGTTCTTCGATATGGCAGTGAATGCTGGACAATATCATCAAAGATGAAGAAAAAACTTGTAGCAACTGAAATATGGTTCTACAGAAGCATACTGTATATAAAGTGGGGGATCAAGTCCATATTACAATCAATATGTAAACTGACCCCTCACTTTGTGGTCACAGCTGTTTCTATATATTCATATTCCTGAGTTCCAAAAGCACAAGGATGCATTCCAGGAGCTGAGTAAAGTATTAAGAAAAAGGACAATTTCGCTAGAAACAAAGAAGAGAGTACTGGATCGCTATGTGTTGTCAGTTCTTCGATATGGCAGTGAATGCTGGACAATATCATCAAAGATGAAGAAAAAACTTGTAGCAACTGAAATATGATTCTACAGAAGCATACTGTATATAAAGTGGGGGATCAAGTCCATATTACAATCAATATGTAAACTGACCCCTCACTTTGTGGTCACAGCTGTTTCTATATATTCATATTCCTGAGTTCCAAAAGCACAAGGATGCATTCCAGGAGCTGAGTAAAGTATTAAGAAAAAGGACAATTTCGCTAGAAACAAAGAAGAGAGTACTGGATTGCTATGTGTTGTCAGTTCTTCGATATGGCAGTGAATGCTGGACATTATCATCAAAGATGAAGAAAAAACTTCTAGCAACTGAAATATGATTCTACAGAAGCATACTGTATATAAAGTGGGGGATCAAGTCCATATTACAATCAATATGTAAACTGACCCCTCACTTTGTGGTCACAGCAGTTTCTATATATTCATATTCCTGAGTTCCAAAAGCACAAGGATGCATTCCAGGAGCTGAGTAAAGTATTAAGAAAAAGGACAATTTCGCTAGAAACAAAGAAGAGAGTACTGGATTGCTATGTGTTGTCAGTTCTTCAATATGGCAGTGAATGCTGGACAATATCATCAAAGATGAAGAAAAAACTTCTAGCAACTGAAATATGATTCTACAGAAGCATACTGTATAAAAAGTGGGGGATCAAGTCCATATTACAATCAATATGTAAACTGACCCCTCACTTTGGGGTCACAGCAGTTTCTATATATTCATATTCCTGAGTTCCAAAAGCACAAGGATGCATTCCAGGAGCTGAGTAAAGTATTAAGAAAAAGGACAATTCCGCTAGAAACAAAGAAGAGAGTACTGGATTGCTATGTGATGTCAGTTCTTCGATATGGCAGTGAATGCTGGACAATATCATCGAAGATTAAAAAAATAACAACAGAAATGTGGTTCTACAGAAGGATGCTGCCAATATCACGGATCGAACAATGATGATGTTTTGGAAAGGATGGAAACGAAAATGAAATTAATACTGAATATAAGGAAGAGAGAGCTACAGTTCCTGGGACATGCAATGATGAAGGCGGACTTGGAGAACCAGGTCCTAACAGGCCGTATAGAGGAAAAAAGAGACAGGAGAAAGCAGCGGATAATATATTTGAAGGACTTGATCAGGTGGATGACTCAACTAGGGATAAGGAGACGTGGAAAGCCATGATCGCTTATGTCCTGAGAGGACAGGGCACATAGAAGAAGAATGTTTCACATACCTTGAATCTGGTTAACAGTATGTATCAAAATTAAATATACAGTCGATAAAACCTTTCGCCGCAAACTTTGGTGATTTGTTACTTTAACCCCTGTGCCGGTTATAATCTGAAGAGCAGGCAATAAACAAAACTAGAAGATATGCCCCCCCTATATCTGGTTAGTCAAAAGAGAATAATATGCTGTTAAAATTTCCTAAAGGTTAGTCCAAACGTTGTGACGAAAACAATGATTAGGACATTAGTCTTAGTGTAAAAAAATATCTATATTCGTGAATCCTTGCCTAATTTTCCACTTAGAACTGTGTCTATGCTGAGTGATATGCTTATAAACTCATCAATGGTTTCTGCGATCATCTCTAACGTAGATGCCCACACATCATCTCGACTTGGTATTGTCTCCTTAATAGTCATTAATAAATGCTTTCCCGAAGTTCTTCAAACTGTATAATAAATTCATCGTCGCCTTTTGCTTTCCTCCCCACCGAAAGTTGTCATCTTTTACTCTAGTGTATAAGAATTTGGGTCCGCCGTCAGACCCTCTCAAATATCTGCCAACTAGTCTTCTCCCTCTTTTTGGTAAACACTTAATCAATTCTGAATTGGTTAAACCTCTCTCATCGCAAGTCTTTTTTTCTTCAGAAAATTAATATGAATTTCGATACTGATAATAATTTTTGGAAAAGTCTATCGGGCTCTAGATAAAAATGGTGAAACCCGGGTTGTAGTTTTCGACATCTCAAAGACTTTCTACCGGGTTTGACATGAAAGTTTTTTTTCCACAGCATGAAAAGTTACGCTTTTTCTGAACAAATTTTTGAGCTGACTAAGTCTTTCCTATCAAATCACGTAGAAATTTATGAAATATATATATTCTGAACGGCCGCTAGTCTAGGTTCTTTCGTACTAATAAGAGTGTCCCTCCCAGAATTCCATCCTTGATCCGACTTCAATTTTCATCTTGACGGCATCATCTCTTCTTAGTATCTACGCTGACGACACATTAATTCTTGTCTTGATATAAAGTCTGATCAGTTCGACAAGGTCAAAATAGTAACCGATGTCCAAAACGGCCGTGGTTGACTGCGGCAAAAGAGGGATTGTTAATTTTAACGTCTTCAAAACTAAGAATGCTCTTCATTTATAATCTGAGAGCTCATTCTGTGCCTTTCGTCGGTATGGCTATTGCTAACCTCTAGGAAATTAACTCGTTGACCCTTCTCAGGTAAACGTTCTTAACATATATGAAGCGGAAAATCTCTATTAAATCCATTTCAAAAACTTTGGAAAGAAGGTAGTGTTATTGTGTTATGCTAGACAATTTCTCTCTCCAGAATCTATTCTGCATATGTATTAGTCTACTATTCATCTATAACTAGAATATTGATGGCATACATGATATAGTTATCTTTCTATTTATCTAGAGCTGCTTGATATAATCTAAAGGTGAATCAGCAATTATATTAATCTTAATCTGGCACCTCTCCTTGTGGTTTTTCTTTGAATACTTTCTTGGCATTTGTTTGGGTGATCTTTTGCTATGGACTTCCTGACTTTTTTAAAAAAATTATGCACAGTACTAGTATGACGTCGAAATCTCATCAATTTAAATTTGAGATAGCTAGATATAATCGTAAATTCTAGGCTAACAGCGTCTTTTTCGCACCTCTCGCTTGTAGACCTCGTCTCTAGCTCCATATTTCCTAGACAATATTGAGATTCAAAAATCTAAGTAATATGTTATTCGCTATCTATTGTCGTCCTGATTATTTTTGTTCTCGCGCATTAGTAAGGTTGTTGTGTTTATAATTCTTCCAAATCCACTAAGACCTTCTGTCTTTGTGGCTTTACTTACTTGCTTTGTGGCGAATTTGATTTTAAAAATATGTATTTAAATCATGCTAAATAACATTCAAAAATTTTGTTGGTATAAACATATTTTTTATAATCATAACGCCCCAAGCAAGGAACTTTATTGCCACTGTGTTGCAGGGGGTTACACAGGAGGAAAGTTATGAGAAAGAGTGAAAGGCGGTGTCAGGAAGCGGGAAAGAGAAAGATGCGAATACTATTGAGAGTCGAGTGGACGGAAAAATGAGCATAAGGAGATAGGAGGTGACTACTGACTTTACATTTATATTCTTGAAGATTGTAGTTGTCGGGGAAGCAAGTAAACGGGAAGGAATTTCACAGGAGAGGAATGCGAGAAAAGAAGCTGCTGGAGTAGAACTTGCGTTTATATTTTATTGGTTCAAAGTAAAAGGATGAAACCTAGTTGCTAATCTTGTGGCTGGAGTAAATTCATATATAAGGGGCACCAGTGAGCTAAGTTCATCGGAGTAGAAGCCATGAAAATGTTTGTAGAAGTGACAGAGGGAAGCTACATTGCGCCGGGGAGAAAGTGACTGCATCTGAACTGCCAAGTCGGGATCTGTCACATTACAAATTCTCCGTTTGTCAAGCACACCTAGGTGGATAGCAGTAGCATCCGATCAGATATGACAGCTGTATTCAATGCACGAGTGGATGGTGGATTTATATACGTGCAGGATTGTTTCAGGCGGAAAAAAATTCCTGGCCCTACACAGAGAACCGACTTCCTTAGAAGCGGATTTAGCTATGGATTTAAACATTTATAATAAAATGAGATAATAGATGAAAGAAAAAATAGCATTGCGAAAATATTGTTTTGTATAATAACATCTGACATGTTTTTCATTTTCTATAATTTCAAAGATTATTTTTGATAGTAAAAAAAAAAACTTAAACTAACATTAACATATTACATTAATAACTGAACTAAAAATATGAATGGTACTTGAACAGAAAAAACAGTACAAAAATGTCTTATCATCAGAAGGAAATCACACGTCTCTGTTTTTTTTTCTTTTTTGTTTATTTCTTTTCTTATATTCTCTGTAGTCCTATCATGTTTAATTACATAAATAAATGTTAAATGAAAAGAAAAAACAAGAAATTCCTGTTAGGGACGTCCTCCACTCCATCATAAAAACTCGCGCTAATATCTCTAAAAATAAAGAACCTTTATGTCTTGCATTCTTTCGCCCCTGTCAAAAAATATTCAAAAATAAATAAATGTAAGTAGCAAAAATAATAGGGCCACATATAAGTACATCTAGTGACACTTCACGTACGCAACAAAGAAAATTACTATATTTTCTTATTCAATGAGTTGGGCGTTTTCCTCTTTCGAAACTCCTTTTCCCGAAAAGAAGGAATAGACGAATAAAAAAAAAGTCAAACCTGACATGAAAAGCTGAGTTGGGTGCGTTTTCTAGGAAGAAAGACACTTTAGGAATGTAATTATGGTTAAAAAGCAGTCGTAGACTATTCCTTTGACGCACTGCTATTTCCGATGAAATTTTGTTGACAGGAATGAAAGCAGGGAAACATTTCGTGCATTTTAGTATTAGAGATTCGTATGTCATTTCCTTTGGGTTCCTTTGAAAAAAAAAGTTTCTAAAATCAGAGTATTCTTTTTTTTTTTCAAGGCTACATTCATACATCTAAACTTATTTATAAATGGAACTTTGTTTGTGTGTGTGTGTCTCTGTGTGTGTGTGTCCGTTACCTATAGACTCCGAAACGGCTGAACCGATTTTCTTGAAAGTTTACACAGTTTTACTATAAGCGTCTGCGAGGGTTCTTAGCTAGGTGTTGTGTCGAGGTACCCCCGATGAATATCAAAAATCGATAATGGAAAAAATCGGGTTATAGAAGGAGTGGTCCGATTTTAATCAAATTTGATACACTCATAGACAAAGACATAAGAAACGATATTCATAAGTTTCAAGGTTGCAGTTCTTTCTTGCAGAAAGTTGATAATATATATATATATATAAAAGGCAACATGTTTGTGTGTGTGTCTGTTTATCTGCCTGTATGTCTGTATTTTTTTCAGCCCTTTTATTTTAGTCTTTGCTTCTGGTTTGGCTCTAAGAAGGTATAATTGTAGTTCTTAGTCTCAGCCATCATACCATTTACTCAGAGGACTTATTTAGCCTTCAAAATTCAGTTTACGACGAAAAAAACTTATTTGATATCGATACCAGGAAATCAAAATTTGACTTACATCCATTTATTTTTCTTTCAGTCTACGGTTTCGCTTTAACTGGAAAAAAACTATTGCTTTTTAGTCTTTCGTGTCAATGTCCAAAGAGTCTGAGCTCCAAGACCATGGATTAGTTTTAAAGCTTTCATTACACCTGAGCAACGCCGGGCTATACTGCTAGTATATACATAAACAACTCCATTGCAGAACAAGGAGAAGATTTCTGTTTTACCAAGGGTAAATGACGTTTTCTTTTCTTTGTCCTTACTCTGGATATTTCACAGAAATATCCCTACTGAGACTGGATGTGACACAAGGTCAGTTTTTAAAGTTGTGAATTCTGAGCCCTTACTCTCGGGAAAAGATTTCCCGAAGATCTTGCATAAGGCTGCTTCGTGTTCTTGTCTAATTTTCTCCAGACGAGATTCTGTCATTCGGCATAACCTCGACTAGGTTCCTCTCTGCCTGGAGGCACAAATTCCGCCAAAACTGAGTTGGGGCGGAACTTCGTACTCTGAATGTTTTCTTCTCAATAAGCCATAATAAATGCACAAGCACGTTAACTATAACGATGCAGATGTCTATCAGAAAAGATAAAGCCAATATATATATATATATATATATATATATATATATATATATATATATATATTTAGAGTATCACAAAAGCATTGTTCATTGACTATTCAATGAGCATGAAACTCATTGCAGTATGAATTGTTTCTTACTCTTTTTGTATCATGTTCCTTCGTGATTAATTGAAACAAGTACTTTATTTTGCTTTCTTTTACTATACGGCTGGTTTTAGACCCACTGAAGTGACAGGGTGTATAAGATTTCTTTTTTGTTTCTCAGATTAGGTCATTTGAATTGGTGTGCAACAATATGAATCTTTTTCGTGGTGCACGTTGAAATTTTTTGGCTTAAAAATATTACGTCATCCGTGATTCCATCGAATTTTTAACATGCCTAGACCCTATTGTCCTGACTGAAGATTACTTTGCCTATGGCCACAGTCTGGGTTAAATGTTACTCCAAGGAAGCGTACGAAAATTGGCAAGTCTTACAGGATGATTGCGGATATTGATGGCGTCAGCCTTTCAACTGTCAGTCGTGTCATCAAGACAGAGGAACTGGATCCATCAATCCAAAACATAAAGAAAAATGCGAAAGTGCGAAACATCCTAAAATGCCATTATTCGTTTTGTTTCAATTAATATGCACCAAGGTCTATGTTATTCGAAGTTTATGGCAACTGCTCTTGCTTTTAATACTTGCTGTAAGCACCACATTCTTTAGGCTATCTTTCTTCATTATATGTCCCATAAAATAATGTCTCTTTCTGATTCTAAGTTTGTCCCTTTTGTTTCAATTTCCTTTAAAATTATCCCGTTGCCCACTTCCCTGAAGATATGCCCAGCATCCATCTATAGAACCACGTTTTTAATACCTTAAATCATGTTCATCTGTGAGGAACTTCCTCAGAATTCACTGCCATATTGCATATCCTTTTAGTCCTTTTTTCTTCGTTTCTCATAAAATGTTCTATATATATATATATATTGGCTTTTAAGTCATTTCCTCCTTGTAAATTAATTAATTTTGTGAATTATTCATTCTCAATTTACGATTAGCACTTTGATATCTTTTAGGATCAGGAATATGGTCTTGCGCTGCAAGAATAAAGACTTCAGTTTCAGACTTTCATCCAGATACTCTTAACCATCGACGAGTATTAACTTTATGAACATTGGGTTTATTAGCATGTTCTGGATATTGGTCATGCATAGGTTAGTTTTGCAAGCTTTATCTTTGGTTGGCTTTTTCATATTTTTTGCCGTAATAGTTGGTTCTTGGCTTTTGTTTTGCTTGACTACAGAATCTTGTATGTATTTACTGCCTTATTTCATTATTGAATTTTTTTTCTGTTTTCATGTTGTTTGAATGATTGAATCATCCAGTACATTGTTGTATGTTAGTACAATGTATGCTAGTAAGCAAATAGTTGTCTTGTATGACAATTCTAGCTGAGTAATACCTCTTCCAACTTATTTACGGTGTATGTATAGAAGGTCTATATCAGCCTTTGGATGATGCATCTTATTCTTAGAAAGAAGCTTTTTTTCCTTGGAATCAACTCGTCTGATATCGTTTAGAATCCAGTTCAATATTCAAGATGTACTATATTGGATCACTGGGATAGCAAGATTATTAATGGCCATAATTCTGTTCTGAGAATTCAATTTAGTTTTTAATATCAGTCGTAGCCTTCTATAGTACTCTTTACGCATTATTTTTTCATTTTTTTATGGTGAATTCTTTCACTCTCATTTATCCCTAGGTACTTATAAGCTTCTTCTTGCTCTACATCTTTTATTGTTACAGCAGGATCCAAGCTAATAAAGTATGTTTGTTGTAGCGATTCTGGTAAAATTGTAGCTTTAGCACATTTATTCAAGTTGAATTTCATTCCTTGGGTTCTTTTATACTGTTCTTGTTTTCCGTAAAACAATTCTATTCAATGTGTTTTGAACTCGTTTTATTGTCGTCTTGTACCTGATTCAGATCACAACTTTCCAGCACTTCTAAACTTACAGCATTATCTTCAGGGTGATTTGTGTGTATCACGGTTTCTACATTATGTCCTGAGGCTTGTGTGATGTGACTACTTTTTATTTCTGATTCAGATTCTCTTTCGTGTTTTCTTGATACGTCTATTCTGGTTGCAATTTTCATTAATTTCAGCCTCTGTCAATCGATTATTACGCATGATGTACCTTCTTATATTGGCTAGTTTATTTTTGTCAAAGTACTTTTTAATTGTTTGTCCAACCTTTTCTCGACAAATGTCATATGTACGGACAGTGATATTTCTTTGAGGTTTGAGCAACGCCTCATGAAGTATAATCATGACGACTTTATACTGCTCACTATATTATTTTATTTATTCTTTCTTTAAATGTACGGTTATGGATCTCACTGGAGAATTTGCTGAGCCATCATTAGGCTTATCCTGGTTGTGTGGACCTGAAGATTCATTCTTTGTGTAAGAGTTTGTTCCTATGGCAGATTTTTCGACTTCAGATAGGTTATCTCCTGAAGAACGGACTCCCTGTTTATCTACTGGAAGAGACATACTGGACTTTTTGTTTCTAATTTTAATTCTCATATTATTTCCACGAGTGACGCATGGGTCCAAAATTCACCCAAAGTTTCCCGGAACATTGGCTAACTGTCTTTTATAAACAGGGTTCCGAAGTCTGTATGGGATCGTTTGCGATCTCATAACGCAGTAGCCATTCACTCCTCGGCACGATTAACAACTTGAGATGCTGGTTTTTGTTCGGAGTTTTCTTTCTCCTAAATGGGCTGCCAAGCGACAGAAGACAGAGTCGCGATTGGAAATCTAGGAGAAAGACACTGGTTAAAAAAAAAAATGGAAAAAGAGCAGCTCAGCAAAACAAAACAATGCTACACTACACTATTATGTTAAAAATAACAAAGAGAGATTATAATTTTTTCCTTTCATTTTCTTCTCTCTCGTTTTCTTTTTTCTCTCCCTTTTCATTTTTACATTTTCAAGTCTGTCAGTCATTTAAGTGCCATATGTGATTCACGCTTGAGCGATCATGTCTCTTTCGAGACATGACTGACTGGGCAGAAGGTTATCCTGCAGTAGGTTGCTTTCTGCTGTAGACTGGTTGCCAGGCAAGGCTCTAGAACCCAATCTGACCTGTTATTTAACCCATAACTGGAGGGAAGTGATGGATTAATATCTTTCCCAAGGGTATTTGTGCGTAAGTGAATGCAGAAAAGGGCTCCCCGAATTCTCGTTCGCAGCCGTTATCCACTGCTTTACAATGCACATATGAGTTGTTGATAAAAAAAAAACATTATATTGTTGCTTCCATCATCAGTCATTGTAGCGAAAATAACCGTTAAAAAAAATCAAAATTAATGGAATAGAAAAAGTTAACATACGTATAAGTTTATTCCTGCTGTGGAATTTATAAATAATAATGTGTTCGCCCATCTGTATATTCAGTTATTTTTTCATTAAAATCGTCGAAAATAGCGTTATCGAAAGAAATACATAAATACATAGTCGTTCTAAGAAAGAATGTCGTAGAAATTCTGTCGAATTGTATTTTCTATCGTATTGTTCTTTTCCGATCTCATTGATTTGTTTTTTGGTTTGTTTGTTTTTTTTTAATATCGTAGTTTGAAAAAAAATTCATTCGAAATATCGAAAACTAAGGAAAAGATGAATAAGAAAACTAGTTGATTAATCTCTCAGGATCATTTAAAAGAGAATTGATAAATTAAATAATGCGAAAAAACTTCATGTTGACGTTAAAGTATTAAAAATAACAAAAATTTATGTAGGATAAAAAAGCAAAAAACATTTTCAAGAGCTTCAGAAAAACACGTCATTCCAACCGCGTCTTATTATTATTATTATCATGTCATTTTTCATCATATTCAATTTCTGCTATGGTCGCACTACCAACCAAGTCTGTGGGAAGACCTAAGGCAGGTCGTGGCGTGTTGTTATGACTCCCTTTCATATTTTTTCTATCTTCCCTATCATCCCTAGCATTACATAGATAAAGTTTTCCTTAGTGTGTGGGCTGTACTTAATAAGACAATTTTTTGTATATCTCTTAAGCTGGGATTTCCAGGGATTCTTTCAATGTGTTGTTTTGTTCCATTTTTTATCATTCCAAGTGCACCCACTATTACTAGCACAACTCTTGTTTTCAATTTCCACATTTTTCTACTTCAATTCCCAGGTTTATATATTTTGACAGTTTTTGACATGGTTGCTATGTTACAATCCGCTAGACAGGCCATATCAATTAATAGACAAGTTTTCTCCTTCTGGTTTTTAACAATAATGTCCGGCCTATTTGCTTCAATTTTTCTGTCTGCGTAGATGGTGTAATCCCATAGAATGGTGACAACTTCTATTTCTGTAACCGCTGATTGGTGATGTTAATACCAGTGTTGGTTTACAGATATTCCATAGTGTTTGCACATTGTCCAATGTAAATATTGCCCAACTGTATCGTGGCGATTTTTAAAAAATTATTTATTATTATGTCATTTTTTCATCATATTTCGATTTCTGCTTTGGTCTCACTACAAACCAAGTCTGCGGGGAAACCTAAGGCAGGTCGTGGCGTGTTATTATGACTCCATTTCATGTTTTTCTATCTTCCCTATCATCCCTAGCATTACATAGATAAAGTTTTCCTTAGTGTGTGGGCTGTACTTAATAAGACAATTTTTTGTATATCTCTTAAGCTGGGGTTTCCACGGATTCTTTCACTGTGTTGTTTTGTTCCATTCTTTATCATTCCAAGTGCACCTACTATCACTGGCACAACTCTTGTTTTCAATTTCCACATTTTTCTATTTCAATTTCCAGGTCTTTATATATTGACAGTTTTTCAAATTCCTTGACTGCTATGTTACAATCCGCTGGACAAGCCATATCAATTAATAGACAAGTTTTCTCCTTCTGGTTTTTAACAATAATGTCTGGCCTGTTTGCTTCAATTTTTCTGTCTGTGTAGATGGTGTAATCCCATAGAATGGTTACATCTTCTATTTCTGTAACCGGTGCTGTTCATACCATTGTTTGTTTACAGCTTTTCCATAATGTTTGCACATTGCCCAATGTAAATATTGCCCAACTTTATCGTGGCGATTTTTATATTCATTTGGAGCAAGCTAAGAACAGCCTGAGATTAGGTGGTCTATTGTTTCTTGGTGTTTATCACTAAACCTGCATTTTGGATCCATATTATTATGCATAATATTTGCCTGAAAGTTTCTAGTGAAAAGACTTTGGTCTTGTGCTGCAAGAATAAAGCCTTCAGTTTCAGACTTTAATCCAGATGCACGTAACCATCGATGAGTATTAACTTTGTCAACATTGGATTTATTGGTACGTTCTGGATATTGGCCATGCAGAGGTTTGTCTTGCTAGCGCTGTTTCATCTGTTCAAGTGCTTTATCTTTGGCTTTCATTTTCATATTTTTTGCCGCAATAATTGGTTCTTGGCTTCTGTTTTTCTTTTCTAAAGAATCTACTAACTGTAAATCTTGTTTGTATTTACTGCCTTCTTTTATTATTGAATATTTTTTCTTTCTTTCTTCATGTTGCCTTACTAATTGCATCATCCAATATTATTATTATTATTATTATTATTATTATTATTATTATTATTATTTAATAACAATAATCACATTTAAGTAAATTAGTAGGAAATTTTAAGAAAATATTAAATAATTAAAATATATAAGAAAATATACGCAATAAGATATTTAAATAATAATAATGATAATAATAAATTTGTTTACAATGAGAGTTTGTGAAATTACCAAGATTTAAAATGTTTAAAACCTGTAGCGAGGAAAATAAACGGCTATTTTTAAGAAAACATTAGAGGATCGTCTTAAAGGAACTTATTCCCCTTTGAACATTTAACCACGTGCGTGCTTGAAACCACGTAAAAATTCTTAGGAAAATATCTGACTTCTTAGTAAGGACACATCAGATCTAAAGACGGCATTGGAATATTGTAGGTTCGATTCATGCCTGCAGATTGATATTTTCCAAACGATTTCTCAAACGATTAAGGACAGTAGAAATTATAATGTACTGTTTATATATATATATATATATAAAATAAAGAGATTTTCCACTCAAATACGAATATATATTAAAAAAAAACATAATAATTTTAAACAATTATTTCGGCAAATGCCAGTTTCGTGGATATCCGTTAAATTCCGTAATATTTACACACAGATACACAGACATATACATGAATGTATTATATGCATTTCTGATTGTGGTTAAAATTAATAATGATAATGAAAATATAACAATCATAACCATTGTAATGTTAGTTTAACTATAATTTACTTAAAATTAATAATTGGAGGAGAAACAATTGTAAATGTAAGGAAATCCTTATATAAGTTCACAACTGATTTAAAATTTTAAATGTAAATTCCATTTTTTAGGGAATTTTAAATCTGATTATTGTCTCTCACACACACCGTCATTTTCACGCACATATAAACATATACATAATCAGTAGAAGACATTCGAAGTGTTAATGTTCAATGTAGTTGAATGTTTATATTACGTTTATATAAATATGCACATATACACAGACACGCAAATACATACATACATACATATATACATATATAATGACTGATGATGCTTTCGATTAGTCAAGTCCAGTTCAATGTACTTGACGGTTTTATGCATCCCACATCAACTAATCGACTCCGAGTAGCGCGGACCCATCATTAACCTTCATAATTGTTTTCCTCCTTCTGAATTCGCACGGGGGTCATCAGGTTTTTACCATGCTGTATTTCTTCGAAGAGTTCTTATTGATGGAGACCAATTGTCTTTCGTACGCAAAATAATCTGTCAATAATTGCCTGGCATTTATCTTAGAAACCTCAGAATTGGGATTTGTTTAAGGAAGGCGATCCTAGGACAAACCTAGTCTCTGACGAACTTGAGTCATAAAAATGTTTTGCTATAATTGATGTAAGGAAAACCCGTGTATATATATATATATATATATATATATATATATATATATATATATATATATATACTAGCATCATAGCCCGGCGTTGCCCGTGCATCTCAGAACAATATAAAAACTATTGCGCTCTAATTTCAGATATTTTCGAAGAATATTTAAAAATGTAGACAGTTAATTTTAGAGGAAAACTTTACATTAATGCCATATGAATTACAGGTATTTGATTTACTGCATGAAATATTTAGCGAAAAAAAAGTATTATTTTTTTTAATTTTATTTTCTGAAGTTTAATATATTAACTCTAAAAAAAAGACTTGAATAATTAAATTAACCATGGGCACATTTTTTTTTTACATATTTTGTTTTTGTTTGAAATATTGAATATTTTGTTTTTAAATATTTCTTTTGTTTCAGAATTACGGGGAAAAATATTCACATTTTTTGTGGACCAAATGAATTTTTTAAACGTCGGTATACAGATAAAAAATACAGGCTATTTTTTTTATTTTTTTAATAAAAAATATTTTATTTGCGTTTAACGCGTGTGATTTGATTTCTGTGATGTAATTTAGCAACCATCTTAGACCTTAGATGTTTTACGGAGCAAATGCAAACAATCGGCTCCATTGGCCAAAAAGTGCGAAAGGGAAAATTGCTGAACTTAAACTCAAAAAGTATGTGTCGACCTGGCTTCCCTGTAGATATGTGTCCCTAGAAAGTGTGACTGGCATAGCTTAGGAAATGTAGGCGTGCATAGGGAACAGTCACACACAGACTCACAGAATCCCTTTTATAGATATAGATTTTTATTATTATTATTAGAAATATATATATATATATATATATATATATATATTACAAAACCTACCAACAAAACAGTAGCAATAATCACGACCGAAATCAGAAAAACCTACTGCTAACAAATCAGTAACGTAAGTAGTCAAACCCAAAAGGTACTACCAAATGGGTAAAGGGGAATAAAAACAGAATCGAACAAAGCATAAGCCGTGTTTGAAAGAAAAAAAAACCCAAGATGAAAACCTTAACAAAAAAGAGCTCAATACTAAAGTACGAAAGTAGAGCAAAAATACAAACTAAATTTAAAAGTGAGCCAAACGTCGACCGCGATTTCACTCAACGGACAAGGTCTTGTCCTGACGATCCGTTGAAACCGCGGTCGACGTTTGGCTCACTTTTAGATTTAGTTTATATATATATATATATATATAAGGATTTACAAAGGCATATTTGTTTGTGTGTAAGAAAGAAGCTATATGTATTTCTACAAACTGACACAGGATTGTGAGCCTTGTATATATAAGCAGCTGCTGAAAAATGCTTATCTGTACCAGAAAATGTTTTAACGGACGTAATGATCCACATTTGCTTAGATATTCTGAAGTAGGTTGAGAAGTTTCTTCTCGTGTAAAAGCGTCATCTTCTTTCATTGTGTTCAGCTCAAATTAGTCTTTCCTATTTACGGACACTTCACTTTCTCTTATAAACATATGTTTTTTTCTGGGCAGTAATAAAAATTTTTGCTGATTCAGTGAAATCTTGCAGAAGTTTTCTAAAACCGGTAACAATGTCAATTATCTATTCACCAATTTTTGTAACCACGTAAGCACATACACGTATATAACACACACACACACACACACACACACACACACACACTGTTGAAAGTGTGGATATACTGAACTTTGAACTTTTACCCATAATTTTCAGATCAATAACTAACACCTTAGTCAAAATTTGCAAACAACTATAAAAATATTATACAAGCAGGCTTTGACGATTCTTTTTATTCAAAATAGTTTGGATGAATATTTGCTACGTAAATATTCATACGTAAGTATATCGTGTCTGTGTATGCAAGTGAGAACTAGTGTGCGTGTGAATATATATATATATATATATATATATATATATATATTTCTATATATATCCAAATGTTTACGTAGTTTGACCTATATACTGAAATTGAAATTTCAGCCATCTTATCTTGTCCATTCATCCTTGCCAACAGTCAACAATAAACGCTCATTAATTGTCTTTTATTGCTCCTCATTGCAGGTTTGGAAATGTTTGCACAGTCAAAATCGAGGTAATTCTTTTCGTAGTAATAATATCCTCTTACCAATCATCCACTTGTCAGTAGCAGAATTGGCGTTTTATTCGTTCATTGAGGAAATCCAGCCTGACAGTTTAATGGAATACAAACATGTAAATGAGCCCATTAAAAGTTCCTACGGTGATAATACATTTTGCGGGCCTATTGAACTCAAAGGATGAACGTCAATTGAAATAATGGATGAAATCTAACGCAAATCCATAAACAAATCTATCGCAGTCATAAAAAAAAGTAATAAAATTCCATTACCAATTATATCTCTTCTGAAAATGGAGTTAATTGTTTTCAACCTATCGATATGTCCTTTTATTATAGATATGTTTCTCATGTGCATAGTACCTAAAATATATACAATGCTCAATGATCGTTTTTTTTTTTTTTAGAGTGGTTTCATATTTCGCAGGCAAAACAATATCAATATCTATAAAATAAAAAGAGAGGAATTGTTTGTCCGTCTTACTTACAACTAGTGAATTTATGCAATGCATATATATATATATATATATATATATATATACACACACACAACCGGCCGTAATTATAAGGCCAACCCAGCTTTAAAAAATGATATATTTCATACTATTTTTAGTATTTATTGCCAAGAGATTAATTCTAAAAGAAAATAGAATGGTTCTTTTATTATTGTTACTTTGCAAAATTTTACAAGGCAGCCAGGAAGCCTTTGCTTCTCCCAGCCAATAAGAAGAGATTAGCATGGGGAAGAGAGCGCAAAAACTGAACAACAGAACAGTTCATTTGATGCACATATTATTGCCCAATATTTAAAAAAAACTTCTATTTTCATTTAGAATTATTCACTTGGCAATAAATACTAAAAATAATAATAAAATACATCATTTCTTTTTAAAAACTAGGGTCGCCTAATAATTATGGCCGGTAGTGTATATCTGTCTTGTGCTGGTTTTAACTTATATGCACCTGTGCTATTTAATGTACAAAAAAGCAAACCTAACCACCCAGAAAGCTTTTATTTGAGGAAAATGCTTATAATTTTTAGGAAAAACTACAGGAACTTTCATTTACTGGAGGTGCGAACAACGAAAGCTGTACAACACAAGAACGTCAACAATCGATGATGTAAAAACAGTTTACATATATATATATATATATATATATATATATATATATATATATATATATATAAGGAAGACCATGGTGAAAATATCAAACTATAAAAATAAATATTTTAATGATATCGCTTAAAAAACAATTGAAACAAAAAACAAAATGTTTCAAAAAAGGTCCGCTTTAAAAAAAGAAAAAAAAAAACGAAGGAAAACCCCCGGCAAGCATTTTGTCCAATAGAACTAAGCATATGTCTTTGTCGTATAGCGTATATGTCGGAAGAAAATTTAAAATGCCTAGATGAAAAATTGGTAATGTTCAGAAAAGTGGAGAGAGAAAAAAATAAATTCTCAACAAAAAATTGCACCAAGAGACCCGAATAAATCCAGTTGGAGCTTGAGATCATTACATTTGCACAGAGAAGGACAGTTTGACTGTATCGTGAAAGCCTCCAGGACAATGAGGTGGAATGGAGAACGAACTTGTGCAAAACATAAAAGCGTTCTGCAGAGTCAAAATATTTCTCTATAATCAGCAAATGATCACGAATGCCAGAATCGGACAACCGTGAACACTCAGAGGTAGGGAGGTACTCTCTCTCTCTCTCTCTCTCTCTCATATATATATATATATATATATATATATATATATATATATAATATACATATATATAATAAAATATAGGGTCATGGTTGTTACAATGGTTTATAAATTCATAGTATCACTACACAAAAATTTTCGTGTTTTGAAGCTGCTATGTGCGCTTCTCACTGAGTGATAAGTTGAAATGAATATTTAATGGTGAAACGGTTTATTTATGGTGATACGATGTTTCAGTGATATTTCTCGTTAAAATTTAAATAACCAAAAAATACCTCATCCACACGAAACAATCCCCCACAAATTGCAATAAATACACATAATCAATCCTCTAAATAAAAAGAACAAATAACGTAGAAATAAAAGAAAATAAATATCACACAATATTAACAGCACTTCCACACACCTATAAATAGTAGTAAAATAAAAACTATCGACACTTCTTTAAAAAACATATATCCCAATATAAGAATTACCTAAACTAAACGAAAACGTGACCTGTCCAAAACTAAGCTACCCCACACCCTTCTCCTAACACAAAGCGGCATCTCTAGAACCACAAATGGACGATTAGATCACATTAAACTTCCACCCCCACATTTACTTACATAGTTCTCATTAACACCGGCTCCACTCCAGTCGCACTTAGATAGCAGTACAATAAACAAAAAATGTCTACAGTTCCTTAAAAAAAAAATCCTAATATAAGAACTACCCAGACAAAATAAATAAGCAACCTGTCTTAAACTAAGCTACTTCTCCTAACTCAAAACTACAATACGGCCGAGTAAATCAGAATAAGTTCCCACCCCACATGCACTTAAACATTATATCACCATAAATAAACCGTTTTCACCATTTAATTTTCATTTCAACTTATCACTCGATGAGAAGCGCACATAGTGAAAATTTTTGTGTAGTGATACTAGGAATTTATAAACCATTGTAACAACCATTACAATATAAAGCTCTACTTTGTATTGAGCACTCTTTATAAAAGTAAATGCATGAACAGCAGGTAAAAAAAGAACTACGAGTTCTATAACTTTGCTATATATATATATATATATATATATATATATATATATATATATATAAACTGAATGAGAGCTTGAAATTGGAAAGACTTAACGAGTCGAATACTGTGTCCTGTCTGTGAATTGTCTTTTTTTTAAATTTGTAGATGAGGATGCATAAATGTATGTACAAAGACGTAAAATCTATGTTTTAAAATTCATTTTTAAAAATTATAAATCTTTCCTGTAGCTTTTTTTCTAGTTTCAGCTTCAATCTAATCGATTAAATTTAATATTTCCAATAAGCAAAATATTTCGTTGTATTTCGAAATTAATTTAAATTGAATTCAGGTAGTTTTGTTTTTATCGCTTATTTTAGCAGAATATTACGCATCAAAATTTGTCAAATATTAAAAAAATATATTATATTTGGATTTTTATTTCAGGATTATTAGTTTATTTAAAATTTAATTAATTTGATTTGTAACAAGCATAATTTAATTTCATTTTAAAACATCGCGATAAAGCGTTTTAACAAGAAAGTTGATGATAACCGATTGACAAGGTGTTAGCAGATAAACAACTTGAATTGTATTTAATTTTGTTGTATGGTAGAATTATCTGCAAATATTACTTGACGAAGAAAACTTGGGCACATTTTTATGATTTTTAATTACGCTGTAACCTTACCACTTTAGTAAAACATTTTCTGTAATCTAATTATTTATTGAATTTGATGTAATTTGACCTAAAATTACCTAAGTTTCTAATTTTCTGATAATGTTGTGTATGGACGCCATATTTACAAAAATTGGCGCATTTATATATGCAGAAAAAATACAGAATCTATTTAAAAATATTGCAGGTCGCAGGTATTTCAGCTTTACTTTTTCGGTTCAGTAAATATAGTTTTTACTTAAGAACAATATACCTGACCGGTAACAATTAATAATGAATAAAAAAAAATCAAATTAAAATTTTAAAAATGAAAACAATTCTTGTAAAAATTAATTCTTTTTTTCTTTTTTTCTCAAGACAAAAGTGTCCATAATATATCTTATTCGTAAAATCATTTATAAGCTTTTCTAATGAAATAATATCTTCGTTTTATTGCATTTTCATTTTTCGATTCACAGCAAATATTTGTTCAGCTAATGATCCCACCAAATTAGTTTGTCTCTCTCAGAAACTGTAATTAGGGCCCGTATGGTATTGTTGCAGTATTAAAAATAGGCTCGCTTTGTGTGTACTAAAGTAGCACATATGTCTCTGAGCAGGTATCCTGAACAAAGATTAGGTAGCACCATAATAGACAAGTGCACTAGGAAACGAGTGGCCGGCCATTGTTTTATGTGAATAGGATAGATATGAAAAAGTAATATTAATGCCTAGTATTGAATTGAGTGAATGAATGGCAAAGAAGCTTTTCTGAGAGATGACAGAAAGATAAAGTTATTAAGAGGCTACAAACGAAAGGAGATTTTGAAAAGCTATAATCGTGAACGTCCTGAAGGGACACGGCACATAAGAGAAGAAACCTCATGCACCTAATATAATTAGACAGTCTAACCACGGTCTACAAGATGCAAATACTGTAATTACAGTAAATTCTTTAGGTGATAACGTTTTAAAACCATTTATCCCTCTAGTTTTGATATTAACTGTTTAGATTTTATTCACATATTCATTGTTTTTCTCGATTAGTAGATCAACCAAATGCAGCCGACTCTTTTACTCCAACGGCTTCTTTTCTCGCACTTTCCGCCTGTGGAACTCCCTTCCTTATACTTGTTTTCCTGACGGCTAAAACTTCCATGGATTTAGACTCAATGTCACTACCCATCTCTTATCCACTTGATTCCAATCCTTTCTACATAACCCCGTATATCTTGTTCTTTACCTTTCTCTCGACCTTCGCAACTGTCATCTGACCTGTTTCTATCCTTCTCTTACTCTTTCTCTGACACCCCCTGTAACTGGTTCGATTTTCTCTTCACTCTCCTCCTATCTAAACATTTTCCCTTATGTAGCCCCCTGCGCATCAGTGACGGTACCGTCTTGCTTGGGGGTGAAACGATAAAAAAAACGATTGAAAAAGAAAATGAGGTAGAAATATTGGTAACCGGCTAACTTTTATATTTCATCTCCCTTAACCGCTTTAACTGCTTTGGAATAAATATTTTATTTTTCGTACTCCTCGTCTCTCTATTAAATATGCCTGTTTTCTCATGATATAAAATTAAAATTTTGCACCTACAAAAAATATCAAATCATTTTCTGCTTTCTTTTTTTGATGAAATATATAATAAATGATAAAACCGAATGTGCATAGTGGTGCAGTGAATATCAGCTGGGAACGAGAAATCGGAAAGCCGAGTTCGAATTCCAGGTGAATTTGTTGGATTTATTTACGCACAAATGAAGGTATTTGTTGTGGATAATAGACTCTAGAGTATACATATACTCTTGACATAGAAAGATACGTCAGATACAGAAAGATACTGGAACATACCGAAAGATACCGAGGTTTCCCGGAGAATACAAGCGTCAATAATTCATAGTAACTCCACTCAGCAGAGCATTATTACACAGCACCCGTCAGCTTCCGACGTGGACTTACTAAACATACTACGGCTTCAATTCAGAGACTTGTATATATACTTCTTACTAATCGTTTTCCTGGATTACTAACCTGTGTTCAAATTTGTAGCTTTTCGTTTAATATACTTATTTTTCTATCTCCAATTCTGGTTGTTGTTGCTTTATTTTGTACGGTTCCCATTCCCAGGATTCACAACAGTATTAATCCGTCGTTTTACCCTCCAGCTATGGGTTAAATAACAGAACAGATTGGATTCTATGATCCTAGTTGGCAACCAATCTTTCGCAGAAAGTAATGGTAAACTACTTCACGAAAATCTTCTGTCCTTTGAGGACATGATCTTCCAAGCGTTTATCCCGTATGGCAGATACCTGACGATATAATAAAAAAGGTTGAGGACATGATCTTCCAAGCGTTTATCCCGTATGGCAGATACCTGACGATATAATAAAAAAGGTTGAGGACATGATCTTCCAAGCGTTTATCCCGTATGGCAGATACCTGACGATATAATAAAAAAGTTTGAGGACATGATCTTCCAAGCGTTTATCCCGTATGGCAGATACCTGACGATATAATAAAAAAGGAATAAAGAAATTAAAGCCGAATGAATGCTAAGATTTGTAGAATCTAATTTATTAAAAATAATATTTATTAGACGGGCGAAGGGACACCTTAGCGTGTTTTAATGGTTAGCAAGCTTGTCTAGATAATTTATAACTGAATAGTGAATTCGATTCTCACTGGGGTGTGCCATAGCTCCTGCTTTTGTGCCACGTCTGAGCTACGCTTAGAAAACCACCGTTAGTGTACATCTGGTGATGAACGAAAAAGACTTAAATAAAAATAAAATAAAAAAGCAATATCTTTTCCCCAAAGAAAAAAAAATGTTTCCCTTTGTACGAGATTTCAACACATTTTTTTATCTTCCTTTTCTCTGATTGGGTAATCCGAATATATCTTTACCTATCGCACAAAGATAATCCTGAACACATCTGCCATCATGTTGACGTTTAGTATTTGCGAATTTCACTTCATCTTCTTCCTCCAATCTTTTTTGTCCTCACTTATTTGTTTCAATTCCGTTGCATGTCTTTTTGTCTCTTATCTCAGATCTCTTCATGTCAGTTAACGTCGGAAGACACACCAACTCAAAAAAAAAAAAAAAAAACGAATGAAAGAAAAGGATGAAAAATAGATTTGACAAACAGTCACACACACGACAATATATACAGGCATGTATATCGAGATTTATTTATATGTATATATGTGCATACAACCTTGTGTTCCAAATAAAGGCAACGGCACAATTAAACATTCATTCGTTGTCTAAATGTACGGTGTATATTTGGTACGATATGTTTAATGTTTTTAAATAATAACATTATATATACGACATGAATGTTTGGATACAGAAAGTTATATGTCTATGCTTCTGAAATGAGGTAGTATTTACATTATTTACACTAATCGGACTTTTATAGTCATTTTTATTGCCATGTTAACGACGTTTCGGGCGTTTTACGCTCAGACCTTCTTCAGGTGCTAGGAATTTCGAGCAGAAACATTTATTTCGATCACTTGGTTATGTCATCCTTATTCCATGCTCGATGCCTCTTCCGATGGCCATGTAGCTATCTCCCTTAAAATCACTCTCTAAGAAAACATGATTCAGTGGATACAGGCGTTGGTAAGTTCCAGTACCTCGCTAGATTTAGGTGTTCAGTACCTGGCTACAGCAGTGGTGAATAAATAATTAAGATAGTTGTGTTCAAAGTAGATCCGGAAGTGGCATCGTACATGGAATGAGAATGATATATTTTTTCTATTGCCTTGCTTAAGATGTTTCGGTTATTGAATGCTCCGGCCTTCTTCAGGCGCTAGGAATTTCGAGCTGAACCAATTGTTTTATCACTGAGTTATATCATTCTCATTCCATGTGAGATGCTACTTCCGGTGACAATGTAGCTATCTCACTTAAACTCAACTCTCTAAGCACACATAATCCAGTGGATATAGGCATTGGTTAGTTCCAGTATCTCGCTAGATTTGTGAGTTCAGTACCTGGCTACAGCAGTGGTGAATAAATAATTAAAAGAGTTGAATTAAAGGGAGATAACTACATGGCATCCGGAAGTGGCATCGCACCAATAAGATGTAAGCGCAAATTCCACTCCAGCACTTCTTTTCTCGCACTTCCCGACCTTCCATTTACTTGCTTCCCCGACAGCTACAATCTCCAAGAATTTAAATGTAAAGTCAATAGTCATCGCCTATCTCACTAAATCGGAACGTTTCTCTCATGCTCTCGTCTCATTTCTGCAGTATTCTCATCCCTCTCTTACCATCTTCCTGAGACCCCCTGTATTCTGTCACTCCTTCTCATAACTTTCCTCCTATGTAACACCCTGCCCAACAGTGGCAATATAATGCCTTGATTGAGGCTATACGATTATAAAAACTATGGGATGAGAATAATATACCCATATAATTGAAATAAAGGGTTCGGTTCGATATTTCTACCACCGGATGAAGGCCGAACCGTGCAACGGTCGAAACGTTGTAAACATGGCAATAAAGATAAAGACAGCAGTGTAAATAATATATAGAAATTTATTTTCTTATTTTGAATCCTAACTGTATAACTATTGCAGAGAGTACTTATAATGCGTACAAAAGAAGGATTGTGAAAGTTAAGACATAGAAAGGTTCTCCTTTCAGAATTACATTATATATTTATTTGATTGACTAATTGCTTCCATTTGTACGAGGCGTGCTGGAAATTTCTCGACGGGACCACATCCCAAAATTTATGTTTTCTTGACCAAACATCAGTCTACATTACACATACACACATGCGCACGCGCACACACAAACGCTCACGAAAAAAAAATGTAGCTTATTGTAGAAAATATATTTGATTTTGTGCCACAACGCCACTTCATTGGCCACTTAAGAAACTAAGATGAAAGGAACGAATGAAAATGCCATAAAACATTGGGTGGCAAAATAAGATATACTACAGACCTTCTGAAGAAAATAATCGTGTCATGAATTTCTTCTCTAATTTCATGTTAAGTGCCTGCTTTTTATCACGCGTTCGAGTGTCAGAGATTATAGGAGTTATTGCTTTATTTGACTAGCAGTATAGCCCGGCGTTGCTTGGGTGTAATGAAAGATTTCAAACTAATCCACGGTCCTGGAGTTCAGATTCAGCCTAAAGAATATTTGAAATAATAAAATAATTGTGACAATTTACCAATCGCACCTAATATATATATATATATATATATATATATATATATATATATATATATAATATACTAGCAGTATAGCCCGGCGTTGCTCGGGTGTAATGAAAGCTTTCAAACTAATCCACGGTCCTGGAGCTCAGATTCTTTGGACGTTGGCACGAAAGACTAAAAAGAAATAGTTGTTTCCAGTTAAAGCGAAAACATAGACCGAAAGCAAAATGAATGTATGTAAGTCAAATTTTCAATTCCTGGTATCGATATCAGATTTTCTGCACTATTGTAAGAACTGCAACCTTGAAATTTCTAAATATCGTTTCTTATGTCTTTGTCTATGAGTGTATCAAATTTGATTGATATCGGACCACTCCATCTATAACCCGATTTTTTCGATTATCGATTTTCGATATTTATCTGGGATACCTCGACACAAAACCTATCTAAGAACACTCGCAGACGCTTATAGTACAACTGTGTAAATTTTCAAGATAATCGGTTCAGCCGTTTCGGAGTCTATAGGTAACGGACACACACACACAGACAAAGTTCAATTTATAAATAAAAGATATATAAAGATTCGTAAATGTTCTCTTTATTCATTTTTGCCTACTAGAAATTATTTACAAAACTTACCATTTCACATTTAACTTTTCGCGTCTTTCACCTTCTATATTATTGACCTACATTTTGCTGCTCATACATTTTTAAGAATGATATTCACACTTTACAAGGCCGAAGAACCAATTGAAGCAGGAGGTGACATAGTAAGGGGTACAGTTACGGGGGATATGCATGGAAGATAACGGTAAGTCCTAGTTAAGCGGGTAGTGGTCGTAGAAGTATCTTTTTGTGCGTTGGTTTCAAAAAGCACCGATTCGTGGGAAGAAGTGGCTCGAGTAGAACTTACACTTCAACAATGGACTACGAAGTGGGTGAGGGTGGTTCGCTACAATGTGGTTGGTATGAAATTAAAACTAGTGAAACAACGTCGTCGTAGATCTTGGCCGAGATAGAACTCACTACACCCCTCCAGTATTCACTGTGCATTTAGAACCCTAGCACAGTTTATAGCGAAATTCATAATCTTGTCAAATAGCTGAATACTTGATGCTTCGTCAGGGTTTCCAAGGGTGTTTTTATTGTTGACACCAACACTGAATGGGTTGCCTCCAGGCCCCATCCTGTCATTTAAAACATGACTGGAGGGGAGTGACGGATTAATACCTGTCCCAAGGGCCCCAATGCTTAAGTGAATGCAGGATACTCAACTGGAATTCGAACTCGGCTCACCTATTTCTCTTTCCAAGCCGACATCCACTGCACCACAACGCACATCCGTCACTGAACGTTTACAGCGACTGGTCTTCCCAAGTGGTCACCCATCTAAGTACTAACCAGGCTCACGTTGCTTAACTTCGATGATCGAACGAGAACTGGTGTATTGAACGTGATATGTCGTAAGAGAAACAAAGGAATGTACACACATGTGCAAATTAATTGAAACAACTACTTTAGTCTCCTTTCTTTCACCATGCGGTCAATTTTAGACCCACCGGTGAACAGGTTGAAATCGATTTCTAGTTTTTCAACAAATTAAGCCATTTACAGTGGCGTGCAGTAATATGAATCTACTTTAGGGGTTTATGATGAAATTTGTTTGGCTGTGAAAAATGCTGGCTAATCCGTCATTGCATCAGATCTTTATCACTCCCAGACGCTGTTGTCTCGACGGACATTGTCTGCGATGGACGTTACTCTAATGAAGCGTACGAATATTGTAATGCAGTACTAACACACTGGCAAGCCTACAGAGAGATCGCAGATTTTTTTGGTGTCAACCTTTCAACTGTCAGTCGTGTCATCATGGCAAAGGAACCACCCGTTTTGTTTTGAACGGATTGAATCTGAACAGCCATTGAGCTGGTAAAACTAGGTCAGAAGATTTTTTAATAATTATATCGCCCCAAGCAAAGCAGTTTACTGCCACTGTTGCTCAGGGGGTTACGCAGGAGGATAGCTATGAGAAAGTGGGACAGTTTATAGGGGTGTCAGAAAGTGGGTAAGAGAAGGATGAGAATACTGATGAAAGTGGAGTGGACGGAGAAAGAAGCATGAGAAAGAAGATGAGATAAGAGATGACTATTGACTTTACATTTGAATTCTTGAAGGTTGTAGCTGTCGGAGAAGCAAGTAAATGGAAGGGAATTCCACAGGCGGGAAGTGAGAGAAAAGAAGCTGTTGGAGTAGAATTTGCGTTTACATCTTCTTGGTGCTGTGATACTTCCGCATACCAAGATAGAGTAGAATTTGCGTTTGATAGATCAACTGCCAGGCTCATCAGTACATCTAAAGTTTTGAAGGTGCAATCTTCAGCACATATATTAACAAATTACTGGAGTATACTCTTAGTGAGATCATTTATGCAAATTAGAAAGAGAGTGTGAGAAAGAAGCGATTCATGGGGGAAACCTCATTGGAATCGCTTGGCCCTAAGGGTACTAACCGGTATGAATTAAAATTCAGGGATCTCTGCTCTGTTTGTCATACACTTCTCGTTTTTTTTAAAAATTCCGTCCTCTTTTACTGCTAACATTTCATTCTGTACAGAATGTTATTCAAAGTCTAATACTAAATTAAGGATAAAATTGTTCTGTTTGTAAAACATATTATCTATTTTATTTTTCTATATTAAAGGTTTCTCATCACAAACATTCAGGATTCGATTAAAAAAGACAGTATATGATGCAACTAAATTACCTTGGAACCAATATTAACAGCAAAACATTAATTCAGTTTATGTGGGAAAATAATATAATAATCTAGAATACAACCTAGACACAAACGACTTGCATATGGATCTAAAGATTAATTGAGTGAGTACAAAAACAAGAATGTATCTTCATTATTTAATTAAAAAGAATTATGTGTTTTACAAGAATTCTTTATTGATAAGCACAATTTTACGAATATATTTTCTTTAGCAAAAATCTTCCTGGCGTAATCAATTCCCAAATTGGCATTTATGCAGAAGACACCACCATTTACACCCGTCTCTATAAGGAGTCTGACAAGGCTCACAAAGAAAACCTGGTTACTGCACTTAAAAAGAACCTCCAATCTGAGATTGAATGGGGGAGATGGTTAGTAAAATTTAATGCCTAAAAAAACGATGCTGCTCTCCTTTAACCACTAAGAGAATCATTCCTGCCAAACATCAGAATGGATGAGGCTAGTCTGTTATAGAGCAACGCACTGCACCTCCTTGACCTCTCTTTCTCAAATGAACTATAATGGGATGATTACATTGCATTCATAACTGCATTTACTGCTAGGAAGTTCTGTCCATATTATCAGGCCCAGAAGTTTTTCTCTTCAGAATCCATTTTGTACATTTATATATCTAATATTCGTTCTTTGCATTGGACAGTATTGTCGGAAGATCCTACTATTCATCTTGAGGTTCTCGACAAAATTCAAAGGAGGATCTACAATATAATTGATCCTGACTAAGTTTCTCACTGACGTGATGTGGTTTCTGTCTGTCTTTTGTACAAGTATTTTTCAGGGCAACTTCTCTGACGAGGTTTCTTTTCTCTGCTATCCCGATCACATACATTTACTTATGCTCCTCGATTGGCATGAAGATACCATTTTACCGTCGAAATAGATGTAAGCGCCTCTTCTACTCCAATACCTTCTTTTATCGCAATATTCTTTTGTGAATATTACTCCCATTTGCTTGCTTCCCTGACAGCTACAATCACCAAAAGATTAACTGAAACATTAATAGCCATATTTTATCGACTTGATTACCATCTATCTCTTGTTCTTTCTTCGACATCCACTATATCTCTTTTATTCTCTCACTTTAAAAGCGACATTTCTGGCTTTCTTTGGTTGAAATGAGTATATAAGGTATGACATGCAAATGACTTGGTTGATAGCAGACACAAAAAGTAAATCGTCGTCTCCTAAGCAAATCAGTAACGGATAGCGAGAATAAAGGACTATCAATTTTAATAAAACAATTTATGATTTTTAGCAGGTGGAAAACTATAAGGTAAGAGCGATGAATCGGAGACGTTGAAATGAAGCAAATACAGAAATCCTATAATAGACTAAATCAGAAATCCTATAATAGACTAAAGAGAATCCAAACACAAATTACAAAATGTATACCAAATATAAAAAAATATTACAAAATAGAAATCTAAACACAGCATTAGAAAAAAAACAATAACAGTGATGGTCTGCTATATAATACAAATTCTCATATATGGCCATGATGGTTAATCAACTTTCGCGCAGAAGGAGAGACCTGAAGCAACAGAGATCTGGTTTCTGCAAAAGATTCTGAGCATTGGAGAAACAATGAAGTTTTAAGTGAAAGGAAAAAAACTCACTGGCACTTAAAATCATGGCCAGCAAATGATAACAGAAATAATAACACTGCTAAAAAAGATAAAGCATAGGAATTTGTGGAGAGCCATGGTCGCCTACGTCCTTAAATTATTGCAAATTCAAAAAAGATTCTTAATAATATGTTTTCTTATTTGAAAACAATGCATTGATTGTGGTGCATTGGATATCGGCTCGGAACGAGAAATCGGGGAGCCGAGTTCAAACTCCAGCTGAATTCATTGCATTCACTTACGCGCAAATACCCTTGGGAAAGGTATTAATCCGTCTATTCCTTCCAGTTATGGGTTAAATAACAGGACAGATTGGGTTCTATAGCCTTGGTCGGCAACCAGTCTACCGCAGAAAGCAATGGCAACCTACTGCGGGATAATCTTCTGCCCAGTCAGTTATGTCTCTTTCGAGACATGATCGCCCAAAGCGTGTATCACGTATGGCACTTAACTGACTGGGATTTATCTAATGCCGAAAGATATTTTGGATTTTATGAATAATTATTTTTGCCAGTGAATTTTGTAGTAACATTTGTTTGGGGTTAAAAAAATATTTTTCCGGATACCGGTCAAACTTGCGACTAACAGCGAGGGAGAGGGGAAGAAATGGATTCATACCTTTCCCAAGGGAATTTGTCCGTAAGTAAAAAGTAACGAAACTAGAATTCGAACACGTCTTTCCAATCTCACATTCCAAGTCGCTAAGCATTACATCGCCAGCAATTCCACTTATCATAGCAAGAGCAAAAGTAAAAAAAATCACTGCTGCTTTGATAACATCCACTAGAAGCAAGATGTTGTCCTTATTGTTTTGTTTTTGTTTTTTGTATTTTTTTTTAATATAAAGCTCTCAGACAGACGCCATGTTCTGTGGAATGAAAGGAAGATAAATTATCCATAAAGAATTGAATAACTATTCTGAAGGAGATTAATGTTTAATTCAAAAAGAAAAATGATTGGAATACAGCAAAAAGAGGGAAAACGGCACAAAATATACTTTTCTCGGAACTATTTATTCCATAAGAAGCAAATAATTCTAAAACAAGCCAACTGATGTTAATCCCCAATCCTCTTCAATTTCAGAATACTAGAGACTCGTGCTAAATCAAATGTAGTGATTATTACATAAATTGTACGAATCGCTTTTATCCAGTATTCTATATTGTCTTTAATTCTTACGAGTAGATATATACGCCTATCGTACGGTTTATCCTCCTCCCCAGTTTTAATACAGATCATCCATGTTCCATTCATGTTCATTTGATTAGGAGTAAGTTTCATTTAGATGGATTCATCATCAAAGCCTTTTCTTTGTGGAACGCATTCCTTCAAACACCAAGGTCAGGCGATATCTGTCTTACATGTCTTCGTCATGTACATGTCTTAATCCCTCATTCCCCTTCTTTTATAATAATTTCGCTCAATAAGTGGCCTTTAGTTCTTGTCTTATGTGAACTAGCAACACAAAAATAAGGAACGTTACGTCAGGGATTCTATTTTTATTGTAGTACTCAATGCTGCAAAAATGTGCATGAATATTACAGAGAACCGGCAATGTAATTGCAAGATGTTTTTTTTTTCGCCCCAAGCAAGGCATTCCACTGCCACTATTGTGCATGGGGCTATATAGTGGAAGGTAAAGAGAAGGAGTGGTTAGACATAGGAAATGTCAGGAGGAAGGTGACAGATGAGTAAGGATACCGAGGATGAGGGTTGGGCAGATGGGAAGAGTGTTTGATAGAATGAGAGCAGGTTAGTGTGTTAGGAGGTGTCTATTGACCTTACATTTAAACTCCTGGAGATTGTAGCCGTCGGGGAAGCAATCGTGTGGAAGGGAATTCCACAGTCGGGAAGTGCGAGGAAAGAAACTGTTGGAGTAGAATTTGCGGTTGCATTTTATCGGTTTCACTGTAAAAGGGTGGGATCTAGTTGCTAATCTAGTATCTCGTGTAAATTCGTATCTAGGGGGCACCAGTGATCTAAGTTCATCGGAGCAGAAGCCGTGAAAGTATTTAGAGAAGAGACACAGGGAAGTTACGTCACGCCTGTGGGAGAGAGACAGCAGGCGGTCTGCCAAGTCGGTATCTATCACATTACAGACCCTCCTCTGAACTGTATCGAGAAGCCCCAGGAGAATAGCAGGGGCACTCGACCAGATATGGCAGCAGTATTCAATGCACGGGCGGATGGTAGATTTATATATGTGCAGGATAGATTCAGACGGAAAAAACTTCCGGGCACTACACAGAGAACCGACTTTCATAGCAGCGGATTTAGCAATGGATTCGATATAGTCATTCCCTTTGAGGTCCGCTGAAAATGTGAGACAAAGGAGGCGTAGTGTTTTACTCTCTGGGAGGCAAGCCTGGTCCATGCTAATGGGAGGTAGGTGAGATTGTCGATGATGGTTAATTGAGAGTAGCTTCGTTGTAGAAGCATTAAAATTTACTAGCCATTTCTTACCCCAGTCCACTATGGATTGGAGGTCTTTTTCAATCTCGGCTGCGAGGTTAGCTTTGACGCCTACACCAGATTTTTGTAGGAGGCGAGAGTAAACTGTGGTGTCATCGGCGTACAAACCTACTTGGGTTCTTATGGAATCAGGGAGATCATTAATGTATATCAGGAAGTGTGTAGGACCTAAGATGGAGCCTTGGGGGACACCTGCGTTTGTATGGTTGTTCTGAAAGTCATGTCCGTTTAATACCACCTTCATTGTGCGGTTAGAGAGGAATGACTGGATTAGTTCAAACAAATGTCCAGTTATACCATAGCTCCGTAGTTTACATAGAAGGCCAGCATGCCAAACTCTGTCGAACGCCTTATATATGTCCAATGCAACGTTTCGGGCTTCGCCATTCCTGTCGAGTGCCTGGTATGTGTACTCGGTGATGGTCGTTAGCATATCAGCAGTAGACCTGGTGAAGCGGAAACCATATTGCCTGTCCAAGAGGAGCCTGTGTGCTGTGAGACATATTAAGTTTTTTTTTTATAATCATATCGCCCCAAGCAAGGCAGTTTACTACCACTGTTTTGCAGGGGGTTACATAGGAGGAAAGTTATGGGAAAAAGTGACGAGTTATAGGGGGTGTCAGGAAGTGGGTAAGAGAAGGATGAGAATACTGATGAGAGTGGAGTGGACGGAGAAAGAAGCACTAGACAGAGGGTGCATGTTAGTGAGATAGGAGATGGCTATGACTTTACATTTAAATCCTTGGAGATTGAAGCTGTCGGAGAAGCAAGTCAATGGAAAGGAATTCCACAGGCGGAAAGTGCGAGAAAAGAAGCTGTTGGAGTAGAATTTGCGTTTACATTTTATTGATTTCATAGAAAATGGCGGAACCTAGTTGCTAATTCTGTGGCTCGAGTAAATTCATATATAGGAGGCACCAGTGAGCTAAGTTCATCGGAGCATTAGAGGCGTTTTCGACTTCTTTGGAGTGAAATGATTCTTTTAAAAATCTATTAGACGACATATAGTTATTAAAGACTAAAAATGGCTTCATATAGATATGGCAATAATATCAGATTAAAACATGTATATATGGATATTTGATACAATATGTACATATAATTATATTGTAATTGAATACGAAAAATGTACTTGCCTAAAACATATTATTATACCTATAAGTACGTATGTAGGTCAATAATGATGTCGCCAATTATTGAACAAATATTCTCTTTGAATATATTATACTTCCTTCAAATTCAATTAAGGTGTCTTCTTTAATCAGCTAGATCAGTTGATATGCGTTGTGGTGCAATAGATATCAGCTCAGATTTAAAATCAGAGAACCGGGTTCGAATTCCAGTTAAATTCGTTGCATTCATTTACGCGCAAATATCACTGGAAAAATTATTAATCCATATTTCTCCCTCCAGCTGTGTGTTGAATAGAAGGACAAATTGGATTCTGTAGTAACCTGTCTACTGCAGAATGTATTGGCAACCTACTATGGGAAAAATCATGGATCAAAAGAGACACTGATCGCCCAAGTGTGTATGACGTGTAAAAAATAAATGATTGACTAAACAGATAGAATTTGACACCATGTTTCCGTTAATAGCGTTGTCAATCTACTGACACCGCTACCCCTTTAAAGATGGAGTACTGTTCATAATAAAATACGTTGAAATCTTCAAATATATAGAAATTAAAACACATTCCTCTGAAATAATTTGTTTTGCCCTATGATTAATGAATAAACTAGATATGTTTGTGTCTCATGAGAGATAACCCGTTAAACTATTTTTACTTATCTCTCAAGATTTAATGTTTGTCAGGCAACACACAGCTTTCTCCTTACGTTTTTTGTAATGATCCAAATAAGGGAAACATTCTGCTTCCTATGCAGATAAAAAACGAGAGAAAATCTTTACCCATGTCCTGCTTCAAGATGTGTAGGTATAGGCCCACCCTGAAGTTTGAGGAATAGATAACGTAATCGCCTCTTATACTCTTCAAGTTGACATTATCGCAGATATCTATTCTGTGAAAAGCAGTAAATGACCACCCGGAGTTTGTTTGCAGGTCGGCTGAGCTCTCACCAATTTCAGAATATGGGGAGGCAAACTCATTGCATATAAGCGACGAGAGACGAAATCGATGAGTTGATGAATTTGCCGTTATTACTGGTTATAACATTCTTTTTTTGTTGTTATAATCTATTCACATAAAAGTTACGAATCGAATATTTATTTTTGTAGAAAGGTAGTCATCTCGAGAAAGAGAATTCATTGAAACATAATGTTTTTAATTTGTTACTCCTATGAGTCAATATACTTAAAGAAATGTCCTATTTATCTTTGCAAAACCCGTCTTAGCCAAAGCTCCTCGGTGTATATATATATATATATATATATATATACACTATAGTCATCCATAGACAGATCTGTTTCGCTGTATTACAGATCATCATTACCGCTAAGACTACGGTCGCTTCCTAACCCAGGATTGAAATCCGACCGAATTGGCGTCAGTCGGCGATTCTACCCCTAGGCTACGAGCGTCCAGTAGAAGAAGGCAGGCATTTTTGTGCGTATAAACACGCCCAATAGCTAGTGTGTTCCAATTCATAATCGAATGAGCAGTGCGTAATATATATGCGTAATATATATATATATATATATATATATATATATATATATATATATATATATATATATATATACGAGTGAATACAGAACGAAGAATTCTTACAACGTCCAAAACATTAATTTAAAACAGTGCTCGATATATAATATACAGAGCTGTGAATATTTATTATAAAGTATATTTTAGAACATGTACATAAGGTACGTTCGTTTCAACATTGAAACTTCAATGTCTCATCAGGCAGTGTGTAAATTACTGGAAATCCTTTTTCTTTATATTTATTTAGTTTTGTCAGAGGTGTTGGTGGGTGGATTTATTGATAGTGGAACAAGTCTGTGACCGTTGGAATTTTTGGATAGGGTGTTCCTTAAGTGGTTGATTGATGAGAGTTCTTGATTTCTAGACACTTGTAAGTTTTGTTTATCTAGTGACTAGACTATACCTTTATGGGCTTCTTAGGAAGGCAGATAATAGTTGTCGCGGATAGTTTTATTTAAGCGGAGTCTTTAGAATTAATGTAAGTTTGTATATTTAATCTTAACTTTCGATTTAGGGGATATAATTTTTCTATTAAATTTTTAATTTTTAATTTTTAATCAGATCACAGTTTGGAAACCGTTTTTTCCATTAGATTTTTAATATTAAATTTCTATTCGTATATCTAGTCAATATATGATTCATCTAATTATGATTATGGTTATTAACCTTACTCTAATGATGGTTATGGTTATTCTAATTATGGTTATTAAACTTACTAATTATGGTTATTAGTCTTACTTTATAATTTAGTAGATCGATTACCTCTATAAAATTCTAAATTTTTTTTGAGAAAAATTTCTAATTTAATTATGAATATTAAAGCTTACTTTAGAATTTAATAATTCGATATTATTATAGAGTATTAATACATATATATATATGGGGTCCTAGCTCGGTTTCTTGTAGTATGGTGGGGTTATTCCTGTTGTACAACCTCACTAAGAAAACGATACGAACAATATAGGACTATATAGAGATGACGGACTCATGATAATAATTAAGTCTACTGGAGGTAAAGTTAATGGAACTATAAAATTAATTCATAAAGTCTTTAAATCCTTTGGTCTTAATGTAGTGATTAACACCAACATCATGCAAGTAGACTTTTTTAGACTTAGTATCGAACAATTTCTAATCTTACATGAAGAACAATGTAAACCCAATATATATAAATCCCAACTCTAACCACCCACCATCTATTATCAAACACATCCCATCATCGATACAACGCCGCATTGACACCCATTCATCCAGTAAAGAAATATTTGATAAACACAAGGTAATTTACGATAAAATCCTTAAAGATAGCGGATATCAATCATCAAAAATTAACTTTTGGAAAAATCCATGAGTTCAAAAAGCAAAAATAGGAACGGAAAAATCATATGGTATAAGCCTCCTTTTAATCAATCAATTAACTTTAATTTAACTTAAATTAAATGTCTTCAACTAATACATAAACATTTCCCAAAAAATAACCCTCGAAATAAAATATTCAATAAAAATACAATTAAACTAAGCTATAGCTGCTCCAATAATTTAGAAAAAAATAATTAAAGTACAAAACAACAAAATATTAAAAGCACACAACAAAAATAACTCCAACACTAATACACGTACGACCCATAATTACAACCTCTGTAACTGTAGAAACCCTAACCAATGCCACATGACTAATAAATGTCGAACAAAATCCCTGATATATATGTGTTCGATTTCATCCACGGAGAATCCTAAGGATAAAAAACTGTATATCGGAAATACCATGAACGTATTTAAAAAGCGATTTTACAATCACCTCTCATCCTTCAATCACAAAGAAAAACAAAACATGACATCTCTCTCCAAATAGTTTTGGAAGTTAAAAGACGCCTAAATTTAAATGGATAATAAAACGCCTAAAGTTAAATGGAAAATCCTTAAACAAGCAAGAACAGCTAAATCCATAGAGGAAACATGTTTCCTTTGTCTTCAAGAAAAAATTGAGATCCTTAAATATATGAACAGTGACAAGCTTTTAAACCAGAGTAAACTGAAAGCACATTAGAGAGCTAAAATTACAATCATGCTAGAAAAAAATACTACAAGGGCCAGAGCTAGGATCACACACACACACACACACACACACACACACACACACACACACACACACACACACACACACACGCACATATATATATATATATATAAATATATATATATAAACTTTATATTAATATCGAATTACTAAATTCTAAAGTAAGCTTTAATATTCATAATTAAATTAGAAATTTTTCTCAAAAAAAAAATTAGAATTTTATAGAAGTAATCGATCTACTAAATTTTAAAGTAAGAGAAATAACCATAATTAGTAAGGTTAATAACCATAATTAGACTAAGGTTAATAACCAAAACTAGAGTAAGGCTTATACCCATAACCATAATTAGAATAAACATAACCATCATTAGAGTAAGGTTAATAACCATAACCATAATTAGATTAATCATATATTGACTAGATATACGAATAGAAATTTAAAATGTAATATCTAATGGAATAAACGGTTTCCAAACTATGATTTGATTAAAAATTAAAAATTAAAAATTTAATAGAAAAATTATATCCCCTAAATCGAAAGTTAAGATTAAATATATAAACTTACATTAATTCTAAAGACTCTGCTTAAATAAAACTATCCGCAACAACTATTATCTGCCTTCCTAAGAAACCCATAAAGGTATAGTCTAGTCACTAGATAAACAAAACTTACAAGTGTCTAGAAATCAAGAACTTTTATTAATCAACCACTTAAGGAACACCCTATCCAAAAATTCCAACGGTCACAGACTTAGTCCAATATAACTAACCCAAACCAACACCTCTAACAAAAGACTTTCTCCAAAAATTCCAACGGTCAAAGACTTTTTCCATTATCAATAAATCCACCCACCAGCACCTCTGACAAAACTAAATAAATATGAAGAAAAAGGATTTCCAGTAATAAACACACTGCCTGATGAGACATTGAAGTTTCAATGTTGAAACGAACGTACGTTCGTAGCGAATATATATTGAATAATTATGTACTTGTTCTTAAAATATCATTTATAACACACACACACACACACACACACACACACACACACACACACACACACACATATATATATATATATATATATATATAGGCAGCATTTTTTCATTATTGCATGTTTCATTAAATAATATAGACAAGTTTTGTCGATTTACTTCATATAATTTTTTTCATATCGTCTGATAAACCTAATAGCATTTTCGTTGAAAGAGGAAAGGAAATCACAATATTTTTATTATAAAAGTAGAATATCTACTTAAATGCTAGTATCAATCAAAAATAATGTTCAAACAAATCATTTCATTCATATATATATATATATATATATATATATATATATGCAGGTAACGTCAAATGAAAGTGATATTTCATGATTACAATTCATTTAAAAGAAAATGAAAGTATTTTGTTGAAGTTGTAATTCCACATTAATAGATTACATTTAATATTTCTATTGAGCAATGTAACTTGGTGTATTTCAAACCGATTTTAAATTGATTTCAATTGTATTAATTTTCATTATCAGTAAAATCGATAAAATATTCCTGATGGAGAAACCCGCCAATATTGAACAATTACCTTGATATTTTTAGAAAATAAATTTATGAAACGTGATGTGAGAGAAATGAACTGGTTTAAAATTTTATTGATATGAATTGAAACCAACATATTACATTAAGTTAAAATACCAAAGAAAATCACATATTTTACAAAGATATGCTAACAGTTTTAGCATGATGAATGAAAAATTTAAAGAAAGAAATAAGAGAAGTTAAATTAAATTAAAACTACAACGGAAATGCTGTATTTATTTATTATTTTAACTACACCTTAACCGTAAACATTTTAAATTTTAAAATTTTATAAAAATTTAGGTCTATTCACTTTATATTCCTCCTTACGAAAATGTATTTTGTCGAAACTACAGATTCAGCCATAATTTCAAGACTAAGAATTATTCTAATTGTAATTTAAAAAAGTGAAAAGCCTTCTTGTAAAAATTATGTTTTCAGTGATTTCTGTCTTAAAACCGTCGTGACCTTTAATATTTTTTCTTCAAAAAAGTAATTAAATGTCTCAGTCATATTGCATTTTTATTTTACGATTCAGAAAAGATAAATATGTAAATGTGGGTTTGGGAATGAAAAGAAATTGACGATTTAAATTCTGTGAGAATTTTTCCCTATAGCTAATATAAACAAGAAGCGACAGAAGAAAAAAATTGAAATTTCATTAAATAAGTGGACAGAAACCGATGTAAATATGAAAAACATATTTACCAATAATTTCCGAGAAAAAACATTTAAATAATAATAATCATAATTCCATTAATTTCTGAATAAGTCTTGAAAGTTTTATTAAAATTCAACAATTATCTTATTTTTGCAAGAATTTCAAAATCAATGTATTTTTTATTTGAAAGTTTATTATATTCATTTTTATATTTTATTTTAATAGTTTTACCAAAATGTTTGTAATTAGCTTAGGGCAATAATTATTATGGACAGTTTTTAAATTCTCTTCACCCCCCCCAAAAAAAAGGAAGAACTTAGAAAATAATAATAAAAATAATAATAAAACCATTCTAAGATTTCTCTTGTCTATATATATATATATATATATATATATATATATATATATATATGAGGAACAAGCATTATATATATATATATATATATATATATATATATATATATATATATATATATATATATATATATAGACAAGAGAAATCTTATATATATATCAGCATGCAGTGTGGCTATAGAAGAATCCAAAGGAGTATCCTGTATATACAGTGGTAGGATTACTCTCTAAGTGAGCTCTAAATATAAATGTATATAAATACACATAGAGCAAATATAAGAAAAATTAATGCAGACACATTATTTCATGGTAAATCGGAAGTGTAGTCCTATTTCTGGCGAACCTTCATCAGCTTCCCTCATTATTGTACAAAGATTCGTGTAAAATTCTTTGTACAATAAAGTCGGAAGCGAACGAGTTTTTACGCGACCCAAGTTTCTACAATGAATGTTGTCTGCAGGCAATTTTCAATAACCGATTTTACTGTTTACTGTTTTTTTAAAGAAGGCTTATGTGTCAGGCAATTTTTGAACGCGCAATTTTTAAAATTGCAAGAAATTATAATGTTTTCATCCATGGTTGTATGAATCTAATAGATATGTTTTTAGTGGGGTTGCACTATGTCATAATTTCCGTTCTTTCATTCAATTGTTCATTTTTGTTTGGGAAATGCATTAATCTCTAACTTTTCTCCCGGGCACAGTTTACATATTTTGCCACCGTTGTACGGCTTGGCTGTTTTGACTATACTCCAGATTATGTCTGGTTCTTTTCCATATTTTAATTTCAATTTGCACACGTGGCTAGTCAATTTTGTACAGTTTTCCAAGTTTTTTATTTTGAATTTTGAATATATGTATATATATTTAATATGGAGATGTTTTTCACTTAACTGAGATGTGTTGGTTCAGTTACACCGATTTGGAAGTTTTGAGAAGGTGTTAAACACTGTTAAATTCCCACCATTATTTATTTTTAATTTTGTCCTTAATTTTTTTTATGTCCTTAATTACAGTATAATAAGATCACAGATTAAATGAGCGCTAGGACTCAATTTACTCCACCAGAAATCTTTTAAATGCCATGCCATTCGTTCTGGAAAATCTCATACAAACATTTTATTGTATTTGAATGTCAATCTGAGAAAAATACACAGAATTCGAAAGAGTTGAATGATATATACACCCTCCCTTCCATATTCATTACAGTTGTTGTCATGTGCCCTGGATAGGTGTTACGGTGTAATGTACTGATTATACAAACAAGAAATGATCAGTGTGTCTCTGGGTTACTGCTTATAACTTTTTCTCGATATTGCAGGCAGCAGATGATTCCTTTTTTTAAATTGTATGGGTGGTGGTAGTTGAAGTTGCGGTATTGTCCAGTGAATGTTGGCTTGTGGTATATGGATGTCTTGAACCTTACCTCTGTTTGAGTTATCAGTACATCCAGGAATGCCAGTTTATTGTCACTCACTTTTTCCATAGTAAACTGTATTGATGATCTTACTGAGATCACATGGTCCAATGGCGTGTAGACCTCTTTCTGATGTGGTCAGAGTATAAAGGTGTCATAAACATATCTCAGTCATGCAGTCTTCAAATATTAACTTAAAAAACAATGAATAGAAGAAATTTTAAAAGATTTTGGAAACTTTATAAATTATAATAATAAGAAAACAGTAAAAATTCATTTTTCATCCAAAAATGTTTTTCTCTTCAGGCTATGATATCCTTAATAGATATTGTTAATAAAAGCAATTAAAAGTGTAACTAAATAAAAAAAGAGGCATAATTTTATTGTAGGAACCTCCATTCATTTCCGATAACTAACTTTTAATTTGACTTTTAAAAAATAAAAAAAATTCTTGAAACTTTTATTTTGGTTTTGGTTGAAGGCTAAATGATTAAATTTACTATTTCCAGTAGACCTAATCAAAATACTTTGGTGTATTACAAACAATTTCTATTGATTGGAATCTAAAATTTTTCAATTTAAGAAGAATTTTTCAATTTTTCGACCATTTTTAAGTGATTGATCAATTGTAAACAAAAATTAATTCTTGGTTTTAAAAATCTTACAAAAAATAAAATATAGATCTGTGACATGTTGGTTTGGAAAATTGGAAAATTCTCAGTATGATCATTAGATTAATCTGATCTATACAGGTATTACTTGTTTATAGCATGAAGATTGGAATGGTACTATTTTTTAATCACAGAGCATTGATCTTTCTGACCTTTGCTGTAAGGGATTGATTTGTGATGACAGACAAATATCGAGATCAGCTAAGTATGTTTGACCAGAAGTGGCATAATTGTTCACATGTTTTCCCTGTAGGGAAAGGGAACTGTGAAACACATGACCTTTTAACATAACAAAAATACCATACTTAATAAAAAAAACTTCTAATACACAAAAAAATAAAATAAAAATTATTTAAAAAATCTTATGGCTCAGTGATTGATATTAAGCTTTTCAATTTTTGATTAGTGAATGTAGTCTTCGTTTAATAACCTAACTTAAAAGACTGAAGAATTTTAAAAATATTTTTGAAACTTTATAAATTATTATAATTTAAGTAAAAAACTGAAAACAATTCTGGTGAAATTTTAATATTCATTGTAAAAGAATTTTTTTTTCATACTATAATCTCCTTATTATATTTTATTTATAAATGCAGTTGAAAGCTTACTTAATTAAATAATGTTATAGTTTTATTGCATTTTATATTTTACTATTTGGAGCAGACTTTTGGTAAAAAAGATAACTGTTTGAAAAAATAACAGATGATTTACATTCCCCAAGGAGTCCTGTGTTTAACTGATAAAACCAATTTTGCCAAGAAAACTTGAATTTCTTGAAATTTCATGAATTTACTTTAAGTGGGGTTAACAGATGTAAAAAAAATAATTTTTGACAAGATTTTCTAAATAATAATTTCAAAAATAATTTAATTCATTTGTGATTAAGTGCTGAAAGTTTGATTAAAATCCAACAATTATTTGATTTTTGCAAGAATTTAAAAATTAATGTGTTTTCCGCCGGAAAAAAAATGAGTTGCACAATACTACATTGTTTTTAATTCTTGTAGTCATTAGGCTGGCAGGTTACATCGTGAAGGCTATTTACCGAATGAAAACCGAAAAGTTTCATACAAATCATTTAGCCATCATGTTTTTATAATAATTTTAATTTTTTGTGTATTTTTTGTTTGTTTTTATGGTAATTCTTCTGTGTAAATTAAAGGTTCCTGTGTTTCAGGTTTACTCCCCTTTGCTGGAAAGAGTTTTGTATAATTGTGGCCGTTCTGATTTCCATATGCTTACCTCATCTTGATCTGTCAAAACCTATGCGTTACGGTGGATGGGTTAGAAAGATCAACTCTGTGTTTAGAGATACTTTTATTCTAGAATTTATGCTATAAATAGGTAATATTTGTGTTAGTCTGATTAATTTAATATAAAATTTGCTAGTGTTCCAAAAGTGATGTGTCACAGATGTATATTTTATTGTTACAAAAATTGTAAAACCAAAACTTGTCTTTTGTTTACAAAAATGCTCAACAATTTTAAAAATTAAAGATCATCAAACTTTATTTTCCAATCAAAAAACTTAATCATTTGGCTTTCAGTTGGAACTAAAATTAAAGTTTCAAGAAAAATTTAGATATTGAAAATGATTGGAGAAATTTAATTTTGCCTTTGTTTCCAAAAATCTGCTCCGAATACTAAAATGGAGAATGCAATTGGACTCTGATATTATTTCATTTGATAAGCTTTTAATTGCTATAATAAATTATATGTATATTAGAAATTATAGTCTGAAAAATAAAATTGTTTTCTCTTTGTTTTTAAATCCCACATCTATTGAACAGGTGATGAGGCTCATCCCTTGTTTCCTGTTTAGGATGCGGTTTCCGGTTTTCTCTTTTCCAATCTTTTCACTTTTTTCTTTTTTTCTTTTTTTTTTCAATTGGAGTAGATAGAGTAAACTATCGCCCGGTTCACACTCCACCCACATCTATTGAACAGGTGAAGAGGCTCATCCCTTTTTTCCTGTTTGGGATGTGGTTTCCGGTTTTCTCATTCCCAATCTTTTCACTCTTTTTTTCTTTTTCCTTTTTTTTCAATTGGAGTAGATGGACTAAACTATCGCCCGGTTCACACTCCACCCACATCTATTGAACAGGTGAAGAGGCTCATCCCTTGTTCCCTGTTTAGGATGTGGTTTCCGGCTTTCTCTTTTCCATTCTTTTTACCTTTACGTAGCTCCCTGCGCATCAGTGGAGTTATCGCCTTGCTTGGGGTGATATGATTAAAAAAAAACATCCACTGAAGATCATGGTGTTTAGAGCCATGACAAATGCTGGCTACGTAATGCCCCATTCATCTTTCCACAAGGTCTCAGAATCAACAGGAAGGCCTACATCAAAGGCCTTGATCAGATTGTGCTGCCCTGGTTTCACAGGGTGGCTTCTGAAAGACTCTCAGTCTGGTAACGGGACTCTGCACCATACCATACAAGCAAAAGACTGTCAGCCACCTAACTCTCCAGACCGCAACCCATTTAATTATTATATGTGGAGTGCAGTTGAGCAACTTCTTTTTAAAATCATAAATGAACTGAAAGCAAGGATTATAGCAATATTCACCATCTTAAACAAGGAGACCGTGTAGAAGAGATGCAGGAGATTACGAATTCGTCTGGAGGCCTTGGATGAAGCCAATAACGATTTCATAGAACAAATTAATTTATACGTAATTTAGACGAATACTTATCCATCGCACCATGTGTGTATATGTTTAATATAATACACACACACACACACACACACACACACACACACACACACACACATATATATATATATATATATATATATATGTGTGTGTGTGTGTGTGTGTCTGTATATATATATATATATATATATATATATATATACTGAAATACACACATATATACATATCTTTGTTTAGCTTTGAATGTCTACCTCTTTCTCTATCTTACTTTCTCTTTCATTAATCTTCCCATTAATCCTTCCTCTGATCCGACAATCTTCTTTTCCGTTTTTATCCCTTTTTTCTGCGTCAACAGTTTTTCAAAATTAAAATCTGTCGACAAATGCCATTCAAGTTGGAAGTTATCTTTCACTGCAATCTAATCTTCTTTATTGTCTCCAACATGCGTAACACTTCAGAAATAGAAATATTTGTCAGGCGCTTTTTTCTGTGTGCATTGTCTTTCTTCTTCATTTCGACATTTTGTAAAATCAGTCTTTCTCATTTTCCCCGACAACAAACATTCCTTCATATGTTCCTCGGTTAGTTTTTTTTTTTTTTCATTTACTCATTTTTTCTCATTTTCTTCGACATCTTTTTTTATCTTAGATTTGTCCATTCTAAATTTCGCTAAACTAACTGAGGCCCTGATAGAATTTTTGCAATATTATTGTTTTAGATTTTCGTTTTTGATTGCACAAATTTAACACAATATTTCGAATTCAATTTTTACTCTGTCTTCAGCGTTCATTGTTTTTAAATTTTCTAAAGTTATGGAGTAAATTATATCTTTCCTATATTTTTCTGATTTTTTTATGTGTGGTTTTTGAAACAATTTTGCAACTGATACATTCCTCGAACTTCCTATCTTTTAAATTCGAAAATAATTTGTTTCTTTTCGATGAAGTTTAGTTTTTTATTAAATAATGTTACTAAAATGTTTCTTATATATTCCATCTGTTTTCATGATGTTGGTGATTATGGCTCTCCACAATTTCCTGTTTTTACTGTGTCAAGTAAATTTTGATATTTTATAATCATTCTTCGTTCAGGTTCTACCTTCTATTCACGCAAGCTCGCTAATTAATTACAACGATTTTTCTTACCTCTTCGCTTGCCTTCAGACTGCCATATAAGCTTAACATTATTTTCCTGAATCCTTGGCTAGCTGTTATTTTTTTAAAATAATCATATCGCCCCAAACACGGCATTTTACTTCCACTGTTTTGCAGGGGGCTACATAGGAGGAAAGTTATGAGAAAAAGTAACAAGTTATAGGGGATGTCAGGAAGTGGGTAAGAAAAGAATAACAAAACTGATAAGAGTAGAGTGGACGGAGAAGGGAGCATGAGAGAGAGAGAGAGGGGATACAGGTTACTGAGATAGGAGATGACTATTGACTTTAAATTTAAATTCTTGAAGATTGTAACTCTCAGGGAAGCAAGTAAATGAAAGCGAATTCCACAGGCGGGAAGTGCGAAAAAAGAAGCTGTTGGAGTAGAATTTGCGTTTACAATTAATTGGCTTCACAGTAAAATGGCGGAACCTAGTTGCTAATTCTGTGACTCGAGTACATTTTTATATAGGAGGCACCAGTGAGCTAAATTCATCGGAGCAGAAGCGGTGAAAGTATTTGTAGAAGAGATACAACGAAGCCACATTGCGCCGGTGAGAAAGTGACTGTATCTGAGCTGCCAAGTAGGAATCTATTACATTACAGATTCTCCGTTTGATTTTGTCAAGAAAAGTCATTCGTTTTATTGCAGTATACATTCTAAATACTCTTTTACTTGTATATTTCTTTTCGATGATAGGAAGCGACATATTTAATCCCATTCTTTGATAAAAAAAAAATGATTCCTACTATGGGTGCTTTAAAACATATGCTTTAACAGAAAGTAAAATAAAAATCTATGTCCCAAATTATTTCGACGAGAAAAAAGAATTTTTTTTTTCTTAGATAAATCATAAATATTAAGTAGTGCAATTGCCATGAGCCTTTCGGTAGTTGATTCCGATTGTATTATAAATATTCACGTCATAACTCATCGCATACTTGTCAATAGCACTTTTATTTCGGTAATCCTGTATCATCAATCACCCAGTTTGAATGACATTGGTTATACGTTTATTGTAATTTGAATATTTGGACCAATGAATAATCGGTAGGCACTTGCCCGAAGTACTTGCTATGAATTTTGTTTCCTTGTCGAATGTAAGAAGTTTTTTTTTAGGTTGCAGGTGAATCCTTATTGATTATTATCGATGGATTTTTGAAATGTTCAAATTACAGTGCCTATGACGAAGATATGTGAATATTCAGTCAGTTAAGTACCAAACATGATACACGCTTTTCCCGAAAGAAACATGACTGACTCGCAGTAGTTTGCCATTCGTTTCTTCGGTAAACTGGTTTCCAACAAAAGCTATAGAACTCAATTTGTTCTGCTATTTAATCCATAGCTGGAGGGAGAAGCGACGGATTAATACCTTTGCCAAGAATATTTCCGCGTAAGAAAATGCAGTTAATTAAACTTGAATTCGAACTCAACACTCCGATTTCATGTTCCGAACCGATATCCATTGCACTACAACCATATTAGTAACATAATTAAACTTAATATTATTCTAGCCTACACCTCAAGCAGTGGATGTGGTATAATTCCTAAGAGGTTTTCTTTTTATATGGGCCGTGTCCCTTCAGTACATATGTAATAATGGCTCTCTACAACTTCCACTGCTTTTTAGCTTTATTAACGCCTCTCTTTTTACCATCACTCTCAACCTTTGTTCTACTTATAACTTTTTTGTGAGATATGTTTCTTGGTGTTTCACCCTTGCCTGTAATATGTTGCATGAGGGTCAGATTTTCTAATCTCCTTTCTACATTATACCGTTTAGAAATTTCACCTGTCTCTTTCAGAATTTATGCATATGTTGCCTTACATTTTCTGTATTCCTTATGACTTACGCCTTGCTCTCATATCCTGTTTATGATATTCACATTACGCAAGTCACGAAACTCTGTAAAATTTCCCCGTCTGATCTATACTCTCAACGCAGTTATATTTTTGAACCTGCAACATTTGAACATTCTCTTTACATAACTCAGACATTTTTGTATCTTTAGCTAACAATCAGCCATCTTATATTCTTATGATTAATCCTTTTTTCACGCTGTCCTTAACGCGAATTTCATTAAGTTTTCTTTTTAAGATTGCTAGCAACAGAGTGTCGTTTCATGTTGGTGAGATAAAGTCTACCATTAACAGATCAGTGTAGATCTTCTAGTTCAATCATAAGTGTATCACTGTAAATGTTAAATAAATCCGGTAAAAAGAATGTAGTTTTGTCGATTGCAACTGAACTTATTTATAATGAGCAAGTAATCCGTTTGTTATGGATTACTAGCATACACTTTCAGGGCAAATTAAGTTTTTTTACATATACCAGTGTTTCTTAGTGTCGTACTCTGTGGAATGAATTTATGTAATTTACTAGCAGTATAACCCGGCGTTGCTCGGGTGTAATGAAAGTTTTAAAACTAATCTATGGTCCTGGAGCTCAGACTCTTTAGACGTTGGCACGAAAGAGAAAAAACAATAGTTGTTTCCAGTTAAAGCGAAACCGTAGACTGAAAGAAAAATAAATGGATGTAAGTCAAATTTTGATTTCCTGCTATCGATATCAAATACGTTTTTTTCGTCGTAAACTGAATTTTGAAAGCTAAATAAGTCCTCTGAGTAAATGGTATCATGGCTGAAAGTAAGAACTACAATTATACCTACTTAGAGCCAAACCCGAAGCAGAAACTAAAATAACAGGGCTGAAAAAAAAAAAACAACATACATACAGGCAGATAAACAGACACACACACACACAAATATCTTGCCTTTTATATATATATATTATCGATTTTCTGCACTATTGTAAGAACTGCAACCTTGAAACTTCTGAATATCGTTTCTTATGTCTTTGTCTATGAGTGTATCAAATTTGATTAAAATCGGACCACTCCTTCTATAACCCGATTTTTTCGATTATCGATTTTCGATATTTATCAGGCTTACCTCGACACAAGACCTAGCTAAAAGTACTCGCAGACGCTTATAGTACAACTGTGTAAATCTTCAAGAAAATCGGGTCAGTCGTTTCGGAGTCTATAGGTAACGGACACACACACACAGACACACACACGCGCACATACACACACAGACAAAGTTCCATTTATTATATAAGTTTAGATAAAACCTGAGTATAGGAGTTTCTTTATTTGCACTGCTGGATGCGTTATCATTCTGATCATAGCATTATTTATTCTAACATTTCACACAATGACATATTGTTCTTTCTTTATTTCATTCTGTTCAATTCCTTAACTTGTAAGAACATTTCTGTTTATTTATACGGTTTACAAAGCTGATTGTCTGGAGGTGTTTGCATTTATTTACACCTCGTTTCTATGTGAGTACTATATTGATGGATCTACTGAGGTGATATGCGATTTCGCCATTGTGATATATTTTTGGTGCCACTATTTTCTTTACTTCTTATTCTAAGTTCAAATCTAAATCGTTAGTTCATTTAAAACGCTACATTTATATATACAGAAATACAGAAATAACATTACAAATTACTTAACTGTAGAGCATAATTTTCCGCTTGTATTATTTCCAGTTAAACAGCGGTGGCTGTTAGGTACAAAGAAAAGACTAGCCGTTGAGCACTGGCGTCTATTTTATTTTCATTTAAACTGTTTCTATATGCGCATGCGCATGCGCATGGAGATTTTTATTCGAGGGTCCTGGGTACGACAATAAACTGCATCAGGCAGCAAGGCCTCTGATTGGGAGGTTGTGAGGAGCATGGAACCACCACTTAATTGTTGCTGATCCCAGGTCCACCCTGACCCGGGTTGGTAGTACCTGTTAGGGTTCCAACTATGGGCAAATATTTTATCCCCAAACTGGGGTCAAAACACTATGAAAGTATAAAAATACTTTTATAGAAATATATACATATGAAGAGTTTTATAGAAAAATATATATTTTTTAAGGAAAAATTATTACCAGAAATATATTTTTGAATGCAAAACTGGAAGACATCTTCAGTTTTCTAAAATAATTTTTTTTTTCATGAAAATCAGACTAAATCAACATTCTCGCGATAACTAAATATTAAAAAATACCTTATAGCCCACCTTTTTGGCATTAAATAACTCAGAGGTTTATATGCCGTTAAACAAAATTCTAACTTTCATTCAAGGACAGTCTAAAATCGTTTGTTGAAGAAAATTGCTTGTTAATCATAACGCCTTCAAAGTAAATCTCACACTCTACAAATTATCTGGTTTTACTCGAAGAAGTTGTTTTTTCCTTCTTAACTTTCTGATTTGAGAATAGAACAAGAAAGCAACAATGAACTTTAATTACTAATAATGGAATATGTTGTTTTCCTTTTGTAGGATGTATTTATATATAAAAATAATATTAATAATGTCTATAAAGTTGTAGCAAGGGATTCTATTGTGTCCTACTTGTTATTACAAAAAAGTTTTAATTCATGAAGTAGTCGTAGAAATAATTAAATTAGAAATAGAACGTTTGGAAGATGCTAGAATGTCCGAGAAAATTCCAGTAAAATCTAGAGAATTCTAAAGGATTCTAGAATATGCAAATTACGTGTTAGCCCCTATAAGGTTTTGTGAAGAGAGTAGTTAGTTGTTAAAAGGATTTGCTGACATTATCAACTCCGGCTTTAATGCAAGGATTTATATCTAGCCGAAAGAATATCTAAGAAAAGTTGCCGACCAACTAAAACTTAAAGAAGAACCTCATGGAACTATATGGGTAAATAGATATTTTTTACTGTTTCAATGACCATACTTAAAATTCTTCTTTATATGCACATTAAAGGATTTCCAAAAAGTATAGCACTTAACTTCTTCGCCAACTTAACTGGGTAAAGAAACTGACACTTCCTTCCCCTTCGTAACACTTTGCCTGCCAGTTGTAAACTCTGTTCTTTTGCTTTTGTTTTTTTAATGCAAAAACAGTATATTTGTAAATATTGTTATTTAATGTTTTGGTAAATCAAATATTTGTTTGTGATTTATCTCTGAGTTTTGGTTAATCAATTTTTTTTTCTTTTGTTACACTTAACACGTAACACATTATACTTAACAAATGGAATCAACTTACACATTATTCAGAAATTTCCTTCGTAAAAATCAAATTCTAAACTGGGTATGCAATCAACTTATATGCAACTTTAATTTGCAAGATAGATCATAATTGTGTACATCGTATTGCATCATGTTGCAACAGTAACTGCTATCATCTGATTCATTCTAATGTTTCGCTATGTCAGCTGGAACTGGTTGATTGGCTTTCCCTTAGGCAAATCTCCCGACAGGTGTTTAGTTATTATCTTGAATATTTTTCTCACTCGGTGTCGTATATATTTATACATTTAATCATCATTGTTATTTGCAGTTATTGCATTCTCACTTAAATGATAACAGGTAACGTTCACTATAGAGCAAACAAAAACAAATCTCAAATTGTCAACAATCTCTTTATTAATAATCACTGATTTTAATGTTGCAACTAATTAGATAGTTTGCCTTCTACTTTCAATATCCAGTTCTTCTAAAAGGTATTTTGAATTGTATCTAAGGTAGCAATATTGATGGACACAATTTGCTACTACATATTTCGCCTTTTAATAATAATAATAATAATAATAATAATAATAATAATAATAATAATAATGACATGGTCTGGAATTACAGAAGATGATGTTAAATTTGCACTAAAAAAAGCACACAATTGGAAAACTCCAGGTATAGATAAAATTCCTAACTTTTGGCTATATTATTTAAATGCAGCACATAAAAAAATAGCCAAAGAACTCCAAGAAATGGTTGACGATCCCACTAAAATTCCTGCATGGATGACAAAAGGAATTACATTTCTTCTACCCAAGAATGGTGACACAAACAACCCGAAAAACTACAGACCAATTACATGTCTTCCGACAACATATAAACTACTAACATCTATTTTAACAAAACAAACATATTTATTCTTAGAAAGAAATGACATGATACCGCTTGAACAAAAAGGGTGCAAACGTGGCTGTTATGGCTGTAAAGACCAATTGCTAATTAACAAAATGATCCTGGAAAACTGCTACAAGACAAAGAAAAATCTTAGTACTGCCTGGATAGACTACCGAAAGGCATTCGATAGTGTGCCACATGAATGGATTTTAAAGACTTTAAATATATACAAGATATCGCCCGTCATCATCAATTTCATCAAACAGTGCATGTCTATATGGAAAACAACCCTTTACCTCAATCATATAAATGGAACCTATAAGTCTGATGAAATAAACATCAAAAGAGGTATATTTCAAGGTGATTCTTTATCTCCCTTACTATTCTGCATATCATTAATAGCACTAACCAGTCAACTTAATAAGACAGAATGTGGTTATAAAATAGGCCAAAATAAAATAAGCCATCTATTTTACATGGATGACTTAAAGTTATATGCTAAGAATGATAATGAGCTGGAAGGTCTTCTGCAAACTGTAAAATGCTTCAGCGAAGACATTGGAATGAAATTTAATTTGAATAAATGTGCTAAAGCTACAGTTTTACGTGGGTCAATACAAGAAACATCCTCAATTAGCCTAGACCCTGCTGTAACAATAAAAGAATTGAAACCAGAAGAAGCTTATAAATACCTAGGTGTAAATGAGAGCGAAAACATTCACCATAAAAAAATGAAAGAAATAGTGCGTAAAGAGTACTATAGAAGGCTACGAATGATATTAAAAACTAAATTGAATTCTCAGAACAGAATTATGGCCATTAATAATCTTGCTATCCCAGTGATCCAATATAGTACATCTTGAATATTGAACTGGATTCTAAACGATATCAGACGAGTTGATTCCAAGGAAAAAAAGCTTCTTTCTAAGAATAAGATTGATCATCCAAAGGCTGATATAGACCTTCTATACATACACCGTAAATAAATTGGAAGAGGTATTATTCAGCTAGAATTGTCATACAAGACAACTATTTGCTTACTAGCATACATTGTACTAACATACAACAATGTACTGGATGATTCAATCATTCAAACAACATGAAAACAGAAAAAACATTCAATAATGAAATAAGGCAGTAAATACATACAAGATTCTGTAGTCAAGCAAAACAAAAGCCAAGAACCAACTATTACGGCAAAAAATATGAAAAAGCCAACCAAAGATAAAGCTTGCAAAATTAATCTCTGCATGACCAATATCCAGAACATGCTAATAAACCCAATGTTCATAAAGTTAATAGAGTTATGGCCATTAATAGCCTTGCAATCCCAGTTGTCCAATATAGCTTCAACATCTTAAACTGGACTCTAAACGACATCAGGCGAATGGATGCTAAAACAAGAAAGCTTCTTTCTAAGCATAGGATGCATCACCCAAAGGCTGATGTAGACCGTCTATACATACCCCGTAAAGAAGGGGGAAGGGGTCTTATTCAGCTGGAATTGTCATACAAGACAACAACTATTGGCTTACTAACATACATAGAAACAACAAAGGATTGGATGATACAATTAGTAAGGCAACATGAAGAAAGAAAGAAAAAATATTCAATAATAAGAAGGCAATAAATACAAACAAGAATTACAGTTAGTAGATTCTGTAGAAAAGCAAAACAGTAGCCAAGAACCAACTATTGCGGCAAAAAATATGAAAATGAAAGCCAAAGATAAAGCTCTTGAAAAGATGAAACAGCGCTGGCAAGACAAACCTCTGCATGGCCAATATCCAGAACGTGCCAATAAATCCAATGTTGACAAAGTTAATACTCATCGATGGTTACGTGCATCTGGATTAAAGTCTGAAACTGAAGGATTTATACTTGCAGCACAAGACCAAAGTCTTTTCACGAGAAACTTTCAGGCAAATATTATGCATAATAATATGGATCCAAAATGCAGGTTTTGTGATAAACACCAAGAAACAATAGACCACCTAATCTCAGGCTGTTCTGTGCTTGCCGCAAACGAATATAAAAATCGCTACGATAGAGTTGGGCAATATTTACATTGGGCAATGTGCAAACATTATGGAAAATCTGAAAAACAAACACTGGTATGAACATCACCCAGCACCGGTTACAGAAATAGAAGATGTCACCATTCTATGGGAGTACACCATCTACACAGACAGAAAAATTAAAGCAAATAGGCCGGACATTATTGTTAAAAACCAGAAAGAAAAAACTTGTCTATTAATTGATATGGCTTGTCCAGCGGATTGTAACATAGCAAAGAAGGAATTCGAAGAACTGTCAAAATATAAAGACCTGGAAATTGAAATAGAAAAAAATGTGGAAATTGAAAACAAGAGTTGTGCCAGTGATTGTAGGTGCACTTGGAATGATAAAAAATGGAACAAAACACCACATTGAAAGAATCCCTGGAAACCCCAGCTTACGAGATATACAAAAAATTGTTTTATTAAGTACATCCCACACATTAAGGAAAACATTGTCTATGTAATGCTAGGGATGATGGGGAAGATAGAAAAAACATGAAATGGAGCCATAACAACACGCCACAACCTGCCTTAGGTCTTCCCGCAGACTTGGTTGGTAGTACGACCATAGCAGAAATCGAAATATGATGAAAAATGACATAATAAGTGTTAGTGTTGTTATCGCTAACATGAACGCACTAACTGGCATTCTCCCCAGACAAACAGGCGCAATTAACTGCGGAAAGACAGTGGGGCTGACAAGATAATTAGCCGAAAAAGCGACACCAGTTACTGCTTTCGAAAAAAAGATGAGCCCAAGAACGAAGATGGGCTGAGGAGCTAATGTATTAATAAAGACAGTGAAGTTGTCTGGATCTTGACGAGTTACAGTGAAAAAAGACAGATGGAAAAAAAAGTATCAAAAACAAACAACATGGTGGCAAAAACAAAAATACCGGAAAAAAGAAGCAAACAGTCAAAGGGTAATATGAGTTGACTTCCAAACTGGGCGGATTCATTTTAGAATGAAGTACTGAGGGAGAATGTGGTAGAGGAAGGTGTGACTGTTTTGAACTAATAAGATATTCAGAAGGAGAATGACTGTCCGTCTTTTCCCATTCACTGTTCTTTGTTCTTTCTTCTCGTTAGCAAGCCCTCTTTTGATTTGGTTTTTATTTTCCCTTTTCCCACACTTTGTATTTGCTTTGTTTCTTTCTGCTTTTTAAACTCCCGGGTTCGCGTATCTTGCCCGAGAGTGTCATCATTTGCTTGTCTTTTTATTATTATTATTCGGTGTAATGTCACTTAATTCACTGCAAGAGCGTGGGACATAGTTTGGTCTTCTTCATTCGAATTTCAAAGTACGACAGACCGCAGTCAATCGGCAGACAACAGTCAATTTCTTTGTTCAGTCTATATGCACTTTCGTCCATCTCTGCCACCTACTCTACCTTCAAATATTTTGCTTAGACATTTTTACACTTGTTGGCCGGTCTACAAACGTGTCTTATGGAAAAATACGCTCTCCCATTTGAAGAAGTGTTTTCTTCATGTCATGTATCTCTTGCTGTTCTCAGTTACCCCTGTTTAACCATACTTGTATATACTAATCTAAGCTTGTCTTACAACTGACTAGTGAGTTCGATTCTAACTGGGTACCCCATATTTTCGGCCTTGTGCCACATCTAAGCAGCGGTTAGAAACTCATCTATCAATCTATCTATTTATCGATTCCAGTCTATATAAAATCTATCTATCTATCTATCTATCTATCTATCTATCTATCTATCTATCTATCCTCCATCTGTGTATTTCTTTCTATCTATCTATCTATCTATCTATCTATCTATCTATCTATCTATCTATCTATCTCATTCTGTTTATCTATCTATCTATCTATCTATCTATCTATCTATCTATCTATCTATCTATCTATCTATCTATCTCATTCTGTTTATCTATCTATCTATCTATCTATCTATCTATCTATCTATCTATCTATCTCCATCTGTGTATTGCTATCTATCTATCTATCTATCTATCTATCTATCTATCTATCTATCTGTCTGTCTATCTATCTATCTATCTATCTATTTATCTATCTATCTATCTCCATCTGTGTATTTCTATCTATCTATCTATCTATCTATCTATCTATCTATCTATCTATCTATAAATGAATAAGAACGAAGAAAATAATTGCAACGTTCAAAATATCAATTCAAAACAGCGCTAAACACAAAAAAATATTTAATATAAAAAACAATTAAAACACACTGCTTCCCTATATTTTGGGAATTTGTTTTTGTACGTCGTAAATAAATATTAAAAAGGGGGAAAAGAAAGGGAAGAAAAGATTAGAAAATAAGATGAGAAATCAAAAAAAGAAAGAGAAAAGGGAAAGGGAAAATTACAGAAGAAATAGAAAGTGAAGAGAAAAATAAGCGAGAAAATCTAGAGAGAATAGATCCAATGGAAACGGTTAAGAGACAAACATTTTGAATTTTGGCCGGAAGTGAATTGCAGACAGATATTAACATCGGTTAGTGTCTGGTCTCAAAAGATTTGGGCTTTTTATTTTATTTTATTTTTTAAATAATTCTACTTCTATAAATAAAAGGAAAAGGATATATACAGAAGGAGTAGAAAGTGAAGAGGAAAATAAGTGAGAAAATACAGAGAGGAAAGAGCCAATGAAAGCGGTTAAGAGAGAGAAATTTTAATTTTTTTGCCGGAAGTGATTTGTAGACATATCTGGAAATTGGATACACGAAGTCTGGGCTCAAATTATGTCAGTAAAAAAAAGTATTGTAAGGGAAAGTATTGTTTATAAAGAAAAAAAGAAAGAGAAAAAGGAAAGATACAGAAGGAGTAGAAAGCGAAGAGGAAAATAAAATTGTAAAAAGTGAGTAAATGTACAGATGGAAGAAAGGAAACGGCCAAGCGAGAGAAATTTTATTTTTGGCCGGATGTGAATTGCAGACAGATGTAGACATCGGTTACAGTGTTTCAAGTTAAATCTTATGGCATTTACAAAAAATGATGAAAGCACATCCAAAAAGAGAAAAATTATTCATAAAACGTAAAATAAAGGATGTTAAAAAACATACACGAAGATATAAATTCATTAGACGTAAATTTGAAAGATGAAAGGAAATTAAAATTAAAACAAAAAATTAAATTAAATTGAAATGAAAATTAATATTAAAATTAAATCAAAATAAAATAAAATAATAGAATATAAACAAATAAAATAAAATAAATAACATATATATCATAAAAAACAATAATAATATAAAATATATAACAAAAATAATAAAAACTAATCAAAATAATATTATATTAAAATAAGAGAATAATTAAATAAATGAAATAAAAAAAATCCAAAAATAAGGGAAAGTATTGTTTTTTTAGATTTTTGAGAAATTGTTCTTTCTATATTTATATCCGAGTGAGTATAGAACGAGGAGAGAAAAGAAAAATTTTCCCCGTCCAAAACATTAATTTAAAACAGTGATATATGATGTATAGAGCTGTGAATATTTCTCTACAATCATATGGTTATGATTGCAGAGAAGAGGACATATACAGAAAAAAATATGTACATGTTCTAAAACATAATTTATAAAAAATTTATATATATATATATATATATATATATATATATATAAATTTGATGCATATATATATTTCAGTCTAACGTTGGAGTGAAATGCGTCATCGTGCGCTTTATCTCACAAATGCTGCCCAACTGATCCTACTATACTGTGCGGTCGATAATATCAAAGTTAAACATCGCTCATGTGGGAAATTAAAAACATAAAATGATAACAATTTACCAATCTCACCCTGTATATGTCAAGATGAATGAATTCATAGTTATCTAGTTTTAGCGATATTTGAACATTCTAACTATATTCCCGAACAACTATATTCCCTTTTTTCTCACTCTCTCTTACACAGATATGCCAAGATATATGCATATATGAATATGCAGAGTTTAACGTTAGATTATACTAATATTTATAATGTTGTTATATTTTAACTAAATGCAGCGTCGATCAAATATATCAATTGATATGTTCAAAATTACTTTTTCCTCTTCGTCTCTTAACGCCTATTTCGAAAGTTTATCAAGAAATATTTCCACGTTCTTACTAAATAAGGAGCTGTTCTACACAGAACTAAATTATGTTGTTCTATTTAACCCATACCTGGGGAAAAAGTGGTTATTTTATATCTAACTCGAAATTTTGAATTACAAGTGCTTTTTTATATTTATTTTTCAAATTTTATAATACTTTCATCTGGAAAAATGAGTTAATATAACTTTGATTCCAAGCTCATCTACATTGACCGGTAATGTTCTTGTTTTCAATTTCCACTCTTTTTTTTTCTTTGAATTCCTATGCTTTTATACTTCAAAAAGTTTTTTTTTAATTCCTTGATTGCTATGTTACAAACCGCTGGGCAAGCCATATCACAAAGTAGGCAAGTTTGTTTTTTTTGGGGGGTTTTTTGCAATTATTATCGGCCTATTTGATTCAAATCCCAGCCTGTAAAGATGTGCAATCACATTGAATTTGGATGTCTTCTATTTCTTTAAAGCGGTATTGGGTGATGTTCAAACAAATGTTTGTTAACATTTTTTTCCAAAGTGTTTGCACTTTGTCCAGGGCAAATATCCTCCCAAACTCACTTTACGATATTTATATTCATCAAGAACAGAACATCCTGAGATTAGAAGGCCTATGGTCTCCTGAGATTTAACAGACAATTTGCATTTTAGATCCACACTATTATGTTCATTATTTGCCTGAGAATTAAAGCGAAAAAAAACTCTGACATTCGCTGCACGAATAAAGCCTTCCGTTTCAGCTTTTAATCCAGATGCTCGTAACCATCGATGAATGTTAATTTTATCAACATCGGTTTTATTAGCGTGTTCTTTGTATTGGCCATGCAGAAGTTTGTCTTGCCAGCGTTGTTTCGTTTATTCAAGAGCTCTATTCGTGGCTATCCAATAAATGAAAATCTCGTTTGTATTTAGAACATTCTTATATTTATTAATATTTATCTTTGTTTCCGTTTAGTTTGTCTAACTATATCACCCAGTCCTTTGTTGTTTCCATGTCAGTTCTTCTTCTTCTTCTTTTATGTACCATGTCCTTTCAGGACGTAGGCGATCATGGCTTTCCACATCTCCCTGTCCCTGGTGGCACTTAGCACGCTTTCTCCTGTTGCACCACGCAACCCTCGATCCGACATCCACTTGATCAGGTCCTTCAAAAATATTATCCGCTGCTTTCCCCTGTATCTTTTCCCCTTTATCTGGCCTGTTAGTAACAGGTTCTCCAAGCCCTCCTTCCTCATTCCATATCTTAGGAACTTTAGTTGTCTCTTCCTGATGATTAATTTCCTTTTCGTCTCCATCTTTTCCAAAACCTCGTCATTGCTCACAGGCTCGGTCCATGATATCCGCAGCATCCTTCTGTAGAACCACCTAGCTGAATCAAACTTCTTTCATTTCCTTTACTGGGTATTTATAGGTGGTCATCATCAGATTGTAGAATACATATGTCATGCTTAGAAAGCAGCTTTTTTATCTAAGAATTCATTCGTCTGATATCAGTAGGAGTCCAGTTTAAGATGTTAAAACTATATTGATACACTGGGAAGACAAAGCTGTTAATAGCCATAATTCAGTTCTGAGAATTCAATTTTGTTTTTAATATCATTCGCACTCTTCTGTAGTACTCTTTTGGCAATATTAAGTTCATTTTTATGGTATACTAGCAGTGTAACCCGGCGTTGCTCGGGTGTAATGAAAGGTTTAAAACTAATCTATGGTCCTGGTGCTCAGACCCAGCATAAAGAATATTTGTGTGAAATTTGGTGAGAATTGAATAAAGATTGTGGATTTGTATAAAAGACATACAGACAGATAAACACACACACACACACACACACACACACACACACACACACACACACACTATTGTAACTGCAACCTTGAAAACATCTGAATATCGTTTTTTATGTCTTTGTCTATGAGTGTATCAAATTTGATTAAAATCGGACCACTTCTTCTATAACCCGATTTTTTCGATTATCGATTTTCGATTTATATCGGGGGTACCTCGACACAAAACCGAGCTAAGAACACTCGCAGCCTCTTATAGTACAACTGTGTAAATTTTCAAGACAATCGGTTCAGCCGTTTTCGAGTCTATAGTTAATGGACACACACACACACACACACACACACAGACACAGACACACACAGACAAAATTCCATTTATAATTAAGTTTAGGTTTCTTCACCCTCATATACACCGAGGTTTCTTCTTGCTCTAAATATTTGATTGTTTCCCTTGGGTCTACGCTAATAGACGAAGTTTGTTGTAAAATTGTGGCTTTCCCACAACTATCCCAACCGAATTCCATTCCAACACAATCACTGAAACATTTTACTGTTTTCAGGAGACCTTCCTGCTCATACTCATTCCTAACATACAACTTTAAATCATCCGTGTAAAATATATGTCTTATTCTCTTTTGAGATATCTTATAGTTCTACTCCGTTCTGTTCGCTGGTTAATGCTATTAGGGAAATACAAAATAGTGAGACACAATTTTAGATTGAAATATACCTCTGCTGATGTTTATTAAACCAAACTCATAGATTCCATTTATATGATTGAATTTAAGTATTATTTTCCAGTATTTACATTATTCGGACTTTTCTCCTCATCTTTGTTGCCATTTGAACGACGTTTCGGCCGTTGTTCAAAATATGGGAACCAGTTACGAAGTGCCAGAGAAAATCATTAGTGTCAAAAACTGCAATATGAGATCTGGTAAAAAGTACTAGAGAAAACTGTTAACATCAAAAAATTGCAATATGAACTCTGGTAAAAAAGGGTTACTGGACATTAAGTTTATAATTCCCAAAAATTCATTTGTTCTTGTCCGTAAGGGGATGTAGACGTTGGCTAGTTCCTGAATAGTCTCTTAGAGTCAAGTCAGTAACTAATAAGTCTTATTGTGAGTTCAATACCTGGCTACAGCAATGGTGAACAAATAACTGGCAGGGTTAGAGGCTTCATGCAAGGAATGGAGTTCATATACACCAGTGATCGTAATAAATTCCTAGCACTTGAAGTAGGCCGGAGCGCACAACTGTCGAAACGTCGTACAAATGGCAACAAAGATGAGGACAATAGTCCGAATAATGTAAATACTATAAATACTACCTCATCTCAGTAATATAGACAAATATTATTTTCCATGTCGTCATATCTTGTTTGTTGAATTTGATAATGGTGGGTGATACCTTGTATATATTTTCAGATCCAGGAACGGGGTACATTATCATACGATAATCCAATGAATACTGAGACTTTTCTTTGTTTGGAAGTAATTTTCACAAATCACCCTATTAATAAGTAATTCATCTTTATATCTGTAAGAACCATGATTACCCCATTTTTTGTTCAAGTGAAAGTATATAGTTTTTTTGAAGAAAAGATGTCAACAGATGTGTCGAAAGAAATCTTTTTGAAGAAAAGATGTCAACAGATGTGTCGAAAGAAATCTTAGTTTCTTTACACACGTCATAATTCACAAATCCGAAAATCCAGAACTTCTATTCGATGTATTATCTTCTTTTCTACTTTATTCGGGAAGATATATATGTTGGCTTGGAAAATGATTATATCTTATAGAAAATGAGAGTTTTTTTTTTATTATTCGGGACGAATTTGGGCAAGAAACGATAGTTGCACCCTCAAGAAATTTCAATATAAGTATGTTATTTTCTCGTTTAATAAGTGTAGCATTCAGATCGATGCTTCGAAAACTTATTTTTTGTATATTAAGTTTTACAACACCTTTGCACGATTTCTGCTTTTATAGGCTATTGACAAATGTGTATTATATTACAACAAAGATAGAAAAAAAAACAACTCATGAAAGGACGATCGATGAAAAATACACTCACAATGCGAGAAAGCATCACACACACGGGCAAACACACACACACACACACACACACACACACACACACACACACACACACACACAAACAAAAAACGATTGTATGCAATGCTTACCAGGATATAACTCTATTATCTTTGATTATTGATATTATTAATAATAATTCGCCTGTAGCTTTTAATACATTTACGTCACCATTCTTGCAGAAGGATAATTCATCATTTCTTGAAGATCATTGGTTAGTCTTTTGTGTATTTATATAATAGACCCCAAAACTTAGAATTTTATGTATTCTTGGAGATTTCAAGTTGTTTGCTTTTTTCAGTGTACATTAAACATTATCTTTTGTGAATTCCACCCACGCTTGTTCTGGCTTATTTTTCATCCGTTCTGCTACTTGCGTAATCCAATCTGCTTCTTTGTTATGTTATTTAGGGCAAGCCAATATTTTTCCAGAATTTTATAACCTAGTGGGTGGGGGTCACTTCAATTTTTGGTTTAGCTATTTCTGTGTAAAATTTTTTCTCATCGGTTTGGAAGTTTTTTTCTGTCTGTAAAATCTTGTTTTTTTTTTATAAAAAATTCTTCGAATCTTCAGTTGTATTTTTCTTTATTTTTCTTCAGCTGTTAGGATTTCACTTTCATTCTTAATTTTGATTCTCTTTCGGTTTCTCTGCATTTTTCTAGTTCTTACATTTGTTCCTCAGACAGTTCCTTGAATATTGATAATTTTAAGTTGTTCAATTTCTTTCAGTATTTTTCTTTTCTATTGCCGTTCTTCATTGCTCGTTGAGGTGTATACGTGGGTCAAATTCATCCAGAATTAATCTGAGAACGGTATTGCAGAGTTTAATAGTTTTGAGGTTATGCTTTGTTGGTTGTGATTCACGGGAGTTATTCTCGTTCCTTCATTGCAATATCTTCTGTCTGACGAATATGTCCCATGATTTTTTTTTAATTTTTTCACCTCAAGGAAGGCCTTTTATTGCCACTGTTTTGCAGGGGTTACATAGGGGAAAACGATGAGAAAGTGAGGTTAGTTATGGGAAATGTCAGGAGGAGGGTAATAGACGGATGAGAATACCAAGAATGGGGGTAGAGTAGAGGGAAAATGAGATTGAGAGAATGTCTGTGAGTTAGTGTGATTGGAGATAGCTATTGACCTTACATTTAAATTCCTGAAGATTGTAGTTGTCGGGGAAGCAAGTAAACGGAAGGGAATTCCCTTCCTTCATTTCTTTACACTATTCTTTTTTCCATAAAATATTTCGGTTTAATGGGTTTCAAACTCAGGCTTATGAACGACTATGACCTCGCTTTTCCAAATCCTTTAAACTTTCAGCATTATGTTAGCATTGATTGGTGCGACAAAGAGATCCGAAGGCGAATTGGCATAGCGAAAGAAGCATTCCAAAAGTTGAGTAAAGTATTAAGAAACAGGACAATTTCGCTAAAAACAAGAAAGAGAGTACTGGATTGATATGTGATTTCAACTCTTCAATATGGCAGTGAATGCTGGACAATATCATCGAAGATGAAGGAAAAACTTGAAGCAACTGAAATATGGTTCTACAGAAGGATGCTGCGAATATTATGGATCGAGCATGAGAGCAACGATGAGGTTTTGGAAATGATGGAAACAAAAAGGAGATTAATACTGAGGATTAGGAAAAGACAGCTGAAGTTCATGGGACATGTGTTGAGGAAGGAAGGCTTGGAGAACCTGATACTAACAGGCCAGATAGAGGGAAAAAGAGACAGGAGAAAGCGGATAACATATTTAAAGGACTTAATTAGGGGAATGATGGAACGAGGGTTGCATGGTGTAACAGGAGAAGGTGTACTTAGAGCCATCAGGGTCAGGGAGATGTGGAAAGCTATGATCGCCTACGTCCTGAAGGGACAGGGCACATAGAAGAAGATAAAGCAGTTTTTTTTTCATTATGATTTGTAGTTTGTGTGATTTTAATTATTTTTGTATACATTTATGTCTCCTTTTCATTTTCTGTGAATTGACCAATTCTGGTTGCAGTTCTTTTTATTTCATTAATTTCAGCATATGTCAATCACTTATTTCTCATGATGTACCTTCTTACATTGTCTAGTTCATTTTCTTCAGTGTACATTCTAATTTTATGTCCAATCTTTTCTCGCTAAATATCATATATTTGGCAAGTGATATTTATGTCGGGTTTGTGCAACCCCTTAGAGAATGCAGTCATAACGAGTTGGTACTTATCACGAAAGAATTGTACCTTTTCTTTCATTAAGTGAATGGTTGTGGATCTAGTTAGAGAATTCACAAAGCCATCACTAGAATTATCCCTGTTGTGGAAACCAAAAGATTCATTATTTGTAAAAGAGTTTTTTTTTCCTATGGTAGATATTTCGTCTTCAGGTACGTCTCCTCCTTAGGAATAGTCTCCCTGTTTATCCACTGGAAGAGCCATAGTAGACATTTTGGCTTGGATTTTATTTCTCATATTATTCCTAAGAGTAACACACAGGTTCAAAGTCCTCCCAAGGTTTCCTAACACATTGGGTAACGGCCTTTTACGAACAGGTTTCCGAAGCCTGTAGATGATCGTTCGCATGATTAACAACTTCAGTTGCGGAATTTTGTTTGAAGTTTTTCTTCTTTTAGATGGGTTGCCAAGTGACAGAGATGCGAATGAAAACAAAAGAAAAGATGTTGGAAAATACATTGTTGAAAGTTATCTATTCAACGAAACAAAACACTATTATAGTAGAGTATTAAGTTTAAATATATTGATAACTATGTTTTATAAATTGAGAAATATGAAAAAAAGATATGCTCACCATATTATTATTATTATTATTATTATTATTATTATTAGAAAATATGGCAAAAACCTCCAAGTAAAGGAATGTTATCTGGCTCGATTTGAGCTTATAAAATAGTTTTGTAAACTGCACGTAACCGTCAATTCTTTGGCGATTCTTTGAAATCTAGAGGGTGACCACGACTTGTTGGCCTGCAGAGCATATATTTTCCCCTTTGGTATTATAATAAAAACGAATATTATTAAAAAGTAAGCGACAGATTTGTCCCAACGACTAAACGTGTGATGATAAATAGAAACACAAAGACAGGAGCGAAACAAAAGGAGTTACTAAATGAACAAGTTGACCGGAGAACTCGAACAAGGCAAATTTCAAAAATAACTTCTCTTTAAAAATATCTATAATATATTGAGACAAGTAGACATTTTCATAGTTTTCAATTTATTTAAAAATGGTTGTTTTGTTTTAATAAAAACATTTTTAAGGATATTTGTGTCTTTGTCTCGATGGTTTTCTTTTCTGAAGACATTTCCATATTTATTTCTTTAATATTATTTTCCAACACATATTTACTCTTAAAAATCTTACTAACTTGTGTACTATACTTTATGCAACAAAGAAAAACTACTTCAATCTAGTGGTTTAGTACATCATTGTCGCTCGGATTTTCAAGTTATAACATTTGAATTTTGAGATAGATAATTTATTCAAGATTTCTGGAATGCTCAGATACAACAAAATATTGCTGAATGTTGAAGAACACATTAACAAATTTTTAAGAAATTAATGACCAAAGTAGGAATCCCTCATGTATTCAGGACAATTCTTAAAATAATTGCGAGATAAAAATGAACTTAAAGAATGCACCAGTTTTGAAATCTCTCTCTATATATATATAAAAAGAAAATCAGGATTTACTTTTTGACTCAACTTTTTAGTTATAATTTTGCATCGCATCGATCGCCCTATATATATATACATATATAATTAAGTAAATCATCGAGCTTTATATTCGACCTTAACAGAATGCAGAAAGCACTGGACGGCCGCTTCGTCCTATATTTGGGACTCATCAGCAGTGCGCATCCACTACCAGGAATCGAACCCAGACAGTTTTGGTCATTAAGCTCATGTTATAATAACTGTACCACAGGCCCTGGTGACAAAGAAGTAACGAATTAAGCTCGATGAAGTGCTCCTCTCCTCACGAATTCTGTGGTGGAACTAATCCAAGCTCTTTTGCCCATAGGATAGTGCCTCCCCAAGCAACGACTTCCGCAACCAAGCCGCTAAATCTATAGCGTGTTTCGTGGTTGAAGCACAGAGATATTATTCAAGAAGTAGTAGGAGGATTTGAACAATTATTAATTACTATTCTTGAATAATATCGCTGTGCTTCACCACAAAACACGCTATGGATTTAGCGGCTAAATAATGGAACATAAGAATTGTATGATGATAGTCTGGACGGTTGTTAGCAAAAGAGACATTCCAAGGATTGATTTATATTTTCGAGACTTCAAAATTAAACGTGTACATAATTTTAATTATATTTAATTTTTATTCCAACGTTTTAAAAATTTATTTAGTCAACAAAAAAATGTGAATATTTTCCCCCGTAATTTTGAAACAAAAGAAATACTTAAACAAAAAAAAAATATGTAAAAACTTAAGTGCCAATGGTTAATTTAATTATTACTAAAATGTACTGAGCTGCACGGGCAACGCCGGGCTATCATGCCAGTATATCATATCTATAATATTGAATACTAGGCCATTTTCTCAGAATTGTATAACTGGCTTGAAACGTGCAGAAATATGATGTTTTCGATGTTAAGAATACATTGGATGTAACCATTTATGAAATTTAAGAAAAATAGAAGTAGAATGGTAACTTGTATTGTATCCCAGGAGTATATATATATATATATATCCCAGAAAATGTTTAATTTCTAAATATCTGTAAGGTTTATCATTCCCTATTTACATAGCAATCACTGAAAGTCGACCCGAGACTTGCGATCAAACACTGACAATAAAACAAACAAAAAAGAAATATACGAAATTATTGTGAATCCTTCATTTAAGATTTTCAAGAAATAAAAAAATAAAATGAACTTTTCTGTTACGCTCAATGGTGTGTAGGGCAGTGTTTTTGCTTTTTCCGTAACAAACTGTTTTTTTATGGGGCAGAGTTGTTAACCCTGCGATCAACCCTCAAACCTGGAGGAAGGTGAATTTCTAAACATTGCTTAGACGTGACACACGGCCTAGAGTAGGGGGTACACAGTGAAGATCGAACTCACTACTCACTTATAATAATTCTAGCGAGACGAGCTTGTTAACAATTACATCGAGGTGCCCAATTTCAAGAAAACCTTTCTAATAATTCATAGATATGACATTGCAGAAATGAAGATAACCGTAGAAGAATTGAGGGCATAGCAGCCACATTTTAACCACAAGAAATTTAATATCAATGACACGATATTTTTTTTTTAAATCATATCACCCCAAGCAGGGCGATAACGCCACTGATGCGCAGGGGGCTACGTAAGGGTAAAAAGAATGGAAAAGTGAAAGCCGGAAACCATATCCTAAACAGGGAACAAGGTATGAGCCTTTTCACCTGTTCAATAGACGTGGGTGGAGTGTGAACCGGGCGATAGTTTAGTCTATCTACTCCAATTGAAAAAAATAAAGAGAGAAAAGAGTGAAAAGATTGGAAAAAGAGAAAAGCGGAAACCGCATCCTAAACAGGAAAAAAGGGATCAGCCTCTTCACTTGTTCAATAGATGATATATTTGTACATTAAAGTCAATTTTCAACCCTGAAAACCCTGCAAAAATAAAAATAAAATATACATCTGTAACATATTATTGCATGAAGATTAGAAAATTCAAAGCTCAGTTAAATCTGATTTGGAACAAATCTCACTTGCTTATAGTATGAGATGTAGTATACAAGAATTACTTAATCACAGAGGTTTTGGTTTTCTGATGTGTTTATTGATGACATGCTGACATAAATTAATGAGACCTAGGTGAAAGGTTTCTTTTTTTTTTTAACTAGTAATTTATAAAGAATAACAATAACTTCAGTAATTATTTAATATTTCCAAGTACTTTAAAATGGTACATAATCCAGCTTTCTAAGTGAAAAAACAACTGAGATATTGATATCGAAAGCCTGCGACTACTTAGCAAAATTCACCTTTTTGGCAAAGATCAAAAGGTCACATTTTGGGAACCCCTTGGCACAGAGATACAAAATAGGTACCACTCAACCTGAACCATGAAGCTCCATAAGTGTACCAAATTTTTATTGTTGCATTTTGAATATTTCATGGAAATTTAAGTGTTCAAATATATCTCTTGCCATAATACACCGAGATGTATTCATGGTGTGATATGCAAATTAAGCCTTTTAATAGTATTTTATTGTTTCAAACATATAGTAAACTATAACTTTGTTCCGCATAAAATGCTATCCTTTGATTTTATCATATATGTAAATATCATCTTGATTGTTTTCCAAAAAATTGTTATATCATGGTATATAACAGATATTCCTTTTTGCTAAACTTTTAAATTATCGTCTTCTTCTTTTTCTCCATCATCTTCATCATCATCTCTTTTTTCATAATCAGCATCATCTTCTTTTTCTTCATCATCATCATCATCATCAACATCAACTTCTTCTTCATCATCATATTCTTCATCTTTTAACTGACGTTGTTTTTCTAGACTGTTCATTTGAAATTTTTCCATAACAAAAACATCTTTACTTCAATAACCTTACATTAATTCTACATCTATTTTTTTATTATCTCAAGAAGCCTTTTTTTTTGCTTTTTGATTCAACATTAAAAATTCTTTCTAAATTATTGCTGTTTCCTAATTCCTAATCTTTTGAAACGCTATAATTATTGTATTCCTTTACATGATATAATCTTTTTGCTTAACCTATACGCCATCATCTTTACATAATAATTCACATTTATGTCAGATGTTTAATGTACACATTCAAGACAGTTTTCTTTTATGTTTCAAGAACAGCTTGCCTTTCGTTATTTTAATTCGTTTTGTCAGCATTTGTCTTACTGATATTTTATTTGGATGGACAATCCTTTTTTTGTTTGGGTAGCTGTCAAATGATGCCTGCGTCATTTAGTTCGTTTTTCTTCTTAGTGTAGTGGAGTGGTACCCCCTGGGCAGATGTCCGAACACTAATTACAGTTTTTTTTTCTTCTAACACAGCAATGTCCTCGATATATAATTGAAAGCGGGCATTTCACCTTCTTCAAGAGGACATATTTATTTAGGTTTTTCCGTTTTTATGATGTTATTACATTTCTTAATCTTGATTTTATATATATATATATATATATATATATATATATATATATATATATTTCTTTATTTTCTTAGTAAACCATTTTTTCTTTCCTCTCTACTTTGTTATTTACTGCCATATTGGAATTTCTTTTTCTTCGCGAAAAAATTATATCCAGTTTTACACTTAGTACTTCAGTACCTCACCCCGACTATTATTATTAGTAATAGTCTGTCGTGGGAATTAAAATCAACTTTCTTCTTCACTTTTACAAAGATTCACAATGACGTGTGAAATCCTGTTTTTTTTTTCTAAGTAGAAAAATGATTGACGATGTCAAAGACAAAGTCGAAACCAGATTTCGCAAAGTAGGTGTTAAATTGACTTTTGACCAATGGGAGCGACTCGCAAGACTTGAGAACTTCGCGAGTCAGTGCGAAAAATTTAATGACAATAAAAGGGCCCGATTAGCGTCAGTCAGTCAGACAGTCAGGGATGAAAGCAGCGATAACCACAAGCTAAAAGATTCAAGCTGACACTGATATGATATGATGATTCCTTTTACCTCTTCTTCATCCAAAGACATTTCTACCAAACCAACACTTACATATGTATGTACGCATATACTATTTCAACAATTACTACTATGAACATTTTCTACAATTCTTGATACTCTTAACTTTCTCATTGAACATTAATTCATTTCTTTTAATAAATTTCTATTTTAACAAGAAAATGTATAGTTTATTATTACACTATTCTACACTAATTCACTCATTCCAACCTGCAACCAACGTTCTGATGAAAACTTTCTGATAATTCAGATAATTATAACTCTGCATAAAACTTGTAAGCTGTAGAGAGTTTGGTTATGTATGACGCAAGGCCTAAAAGAATAAACCTTAACCAGCTCCCTTCAGTACTATTTCTTCCACATATTTTTCTAATGCAATCTACTTGTTCTCTATATACAATCGTCTCCCATCTCTTCTTTACTCCCGCTTTCTCTATATACTAAACTACACTGATTCTTATTGTTTCCCCGAATTCTTTTAATCCTTCTCTACTCTGACTTCCTTCTTTCTCTCTTTGATCTTTTCTTCTCTCTTTATTTCTCTATCATGTTTTATTCCCATTCTTTCTTCTAACTTCTCTTTCCTTTAATTCTTTAACATCCTTGTATAATCACACGCCATCTTTTTTGTGTTTGACTCTAATCAGAAACATTATATTCCCCTTCCAATATTTTCTTCTTCAACTCTTCCGCCGTCTTTTTGTGAAATCAACGACAACCCAAACATAGGGGTTGATCTTTTAACCTGAAACACATGCACAAATATTTCCTTCGCTTCTTTCCCAATTAGGGTTGAATCCATTTATAAGCGCTTTACTGCGTTAAGCCATCATCTCTAATTTTCTTTTATTATTGTTTATTAATGACTTATTACTTATTAATCTATCTTTGTATATCCCTTGTTTTCTTTCCCAATTAAGTTTCTCTTCAATCTCAAGATTAACGGATATGCTCGTTGTAATATCTCGGACACGCTTTGTTGAATAAAAATGACAAACAGATGTTAATAGCCCCCATTCACTACAGTAAAAACTAGATGGGAATTATATCTGTTGTTCTTGTTAGGAAGCAAATGACTCCAATTGAGGCAGGCGGGAGCATATTTTTAGAAGGCCTGTCTCCCACAGCGGAAGAGAGCAAGACGGCGCCGGTCGATAGTTGTTGATCGTAATTGTAATGGTAATACCCATTCCCTTATAAAGAAATATTCAGTATTTATTGACGATGCAGTTATTGATGCTGTCGTTTCAAACTTATAATTTCCTTAACAAAATTTTTCAGGGAAATAGGTTTCTTAAACCTATTTCCCTGAAAAATTTTCAGTATTGATAGAGACTTACTTCTATAGGATACAAATCTTATATAATCCAACAGTAAACTAAAGCACACAAAGTAAAATTGTACACCCTCAAATTTGGATTCGAAACGACCAAAAACATTTTTGGAAAAATACAGACTAAAAAATTTCAAAAGTCAGTGTTAAAAACAATATCCTGGTTCCTAATTGGATAGGAAATCGAAAATTGATATATGACCTCAGTCAATTTGTTTTTCACACCTAAAGAAGAAAATGCCTGCTGGAGGCGGCAACATGAGAAACTTCACTATTTAAACCACGTTCGCTGACCGGTCAAAGCCAGTCAAGCATAGGAGCGGTTATCTGACGGATCCTGTGACAATGTAACAAAACAAATTTCAAGAAGCCTACCTGGACGTAAAGGCATGTCACAGATTTATTCGACCTTTTCTTCCAATTTTCCTTTTCTTCATTTTTACTCTACACCTCAAAAAACAAAAAAAGAACCCCCCCCACAAAAAAAAAACAACAACAACAACAACTCCGGGACACTCTGTCTGCGATACATACAACTCCTTTAATTGTTGAACCTTCTTTCTCACACTGTCGCCAACCTGCCGAAAAAAGGAAAGAAACATATGACTTTACATACTATTACTATCAAATCATGAACTCAAAACTTCTGTGGACATTTCAAATACATACATTTCATTTTGCAAATCAACTACATAAATTTTCTCATCGAACAATGTTCTTCTTACGCATTTATGTTAATGTTCAGCCAAAAGAATTACACTTACTTTTTCAACAGCCTGCTAAGATCTTTAAATGCGATCATTGTCGGCTATGTCTGGAAGTGACCTTGTATTAGTCATGGCCAGCACACCCTACGCTTCCCAAACTCTTTAGATTTGATATACATTTAAATATCAAGATGACTGGTTATGCCATTATTTGGTTTCTTTATCTGGCACAGACATTTATTCGTGATTCTGTAGCGCTAGTTCACAAGATTTTTTTTTAATCATTTCACCCCGAGCAAGGAGGAAACGCCACTGATGTGCAGGGGGCTACATAAATGTAAAAAGATTAATTAGAAAAGAGTGAGGAGTACAAACTAGTTAGAAAGGAACAATAGAAAGCTGAGAAAGCAGGTGCGATGACAGATACATAGGTGGAGAGAAAAAGAAGGTTATACAGGGGTGGGGAGAGAGCTAGAGTCCAGTGGTTAGTAGATGAGTATTGACTTTGCATTTAAATTTCTGGAGGTTTTAGCCGTCAGTAAAGCAAGAATACGGGAGTGAGTTCCGCAGGCGGGAAGCGCGAGAGAAGAAGCTGAAGGAGTAGAATTGTCGTCTGCATTTGACTAACCTGACTGTGAATGGGTGGGACCCAGTTGCCAGTCTGGTTGCACGTGTAAACACCTGTTGAGGAGGCACCAGTGACTTAAGTTCGTCTGAGCAGAAACCATGAAAGTATTTATAGAACAGACAAAGGGATGTCACATTTCGACGATGGGGAAGTGGCTGCAGTCGAGCCGCCAGATCAGTACCTATCACATTACAAACTCTCCTTTGGAGCCTGTCAAGAACACTGAGGAGAACGGCAGGGGCACCTGACCATAAATGGCAGCAGTACTCCATGCACGGACGGATGGTTGACTTGTATATATGCAGGATGTATTCAGGTGGAAAAAAACATCCTGGATCGAGTGACCAACCTTCTTAACAGTAGATTTTGCTATGGATTCAATATAGTGGTTCCATTTGAGGTCTGAGGACAGGGTAAGTCCGAGGAGGCGTAGTGTGTTACTCTCCGGGAGAATCGCTTGGTCCATGCTTATGGGAGTCAGGAGAGGTTGCCTGTAATGGTTGACAGACAACAGCTTGGTCTTAGATGAATTGAAGTTGACAAGCCACTTCTGGCCCCAGTTCACCACAGAGTGTAGATCCCGCTCAAGGTCAGCAGCGAGATTAACTGTAGTATTTGCCAAGATCCGTACACTTCCACTGCGCAAATTCATTTTAAACCATTCAACTTAGAAAGCGACTGTACACAGCTAACATTTCAGATATTAGTGAACAGGTCTGGCACAATGCTTGACACCCATATTAAGTTCACCATCTGACAAGATTATTTACCTGAGTTTTAGAATCTAGTTGGATCCAAAGTCTTGTTCGTTTATGATTGTAGTGTGTGAACATGGCGTTTAAGAAGAGGTTTCACGCATTTACGTATCTCCACTAAATCGCGAAAAAAAACTGCTTAGTTACTTTTAAATTGAATTTTTAAAAATGAAAAAAGTTTTCTTGAAGTTTTTATTTTATTTAATTGAAAACTAAATGATTAAATTTACTATTTCCAGTAAGCACAATACTCTAGTTTATTTCACACAGAAATTATACTGATTGAAATATAAAAGTTTAAGGTTATTTGATACATTTTTTAAAATTTTGCCGCTACTTTTGAGCGATCGACACATTTGGAAACAAAAGTAAATTCCCATTTTTAAATTTTTTTGCAAAAATAAAATATACATCTGTGATATATGATATTTAGAAAATTCGCAAATTTTATGTTAGCTTTATCTGATTTACACAAGTATTACTTATTTATAGCGAGAAATTTAGAATAAAACTATTTCTTAATCACAAATTTGAACGTTTTGACCTGTTCCCTATATCAAAACGTGTTGACAGATTCCCAATAACAGATAAAATAAAACGTGTATGGCGATCATAAGTGACAATAGTGTACAAACTTTTTTCGGGTAAGGGTGGGGGAAAACTCTGACCTTTTGATTTGCGCACAAATCACCATACAAAAAAAAATTCCAAATTTGAAAAAAAAAAGTAACTTATTTTAAAAATATGTATGCAAAATTTTTTTTATTAAACTTTTCAATTTCCGATAGGCAATATAATCATCAATTCTTAAATAAAAAAACCTAACCTCAGCAAATCATTGATGATTTTAAAAATATTTTTGAAATTTTATAACATATTATAATTAAAATATGAAAACATTTCTTTTAAAATTTCATTAGTAATTGAATTTTTTCTTTAGAATATAGTATCTTTAATTTTCCTTATTTATTCAAGCAATTAAAAGATTATCAAATTAAATAATATCAGTGTTTTATTGCATTTTTTATTTTAATCTTCGGAGCAGATTTTCGGATACAGTGCCAAAACTTTCAAAAAAGTAGAGGATTTCTATTCCTCAATGTATCCTGCGTTTAACTAATAAGATTATAGACTGCAAAAAATTAAAATTTATAAAAAATTTCATGGATTTATGTGGAGTGGGGGTAACAGAGGTAAAAATTATATTTTCAGTTTTTGCTTCAAGTTTGGCTCTAAGTAGGTATAATTGTAGTTCTTAGTCTCAGCCTTGATACCATTTACTCAGAGAACTTATTTAGCCTTCAAAATTAAGTTTACAATGAAAAAAACTCATTTGATATCGATACCATGAATCAAAATTTGACTTACATCCATTCATTTTTTTTCAGTTTACGGTTTCACTTTAACTGGAAACAACTATTGCTTTTAGTCTGAGTTCCAGGACCATGGATTATTTTTAAAGCTTTCATTAAACCCGAGCAACGCCGGGCTATACTGCTAGTAAGTGGTATTTGTTTTTTCAATATGGTGGGAATGCTGTACAATATCATCAAAGATGAAGGAAAATCTCGAAGCAACGGAAATGTGGTTCTTCAAAAGGATGCAGCGGATACCATGGATTGATCATGTGAACAATGATGGGGTTTTGGAAATTAAGGAAACAAAAAAAGAAATTTATTCTGGGCATCAAGAAAATACAGCTAAATTTCGTAGGACATGTAATGAGGAAGGAGGGCTTGAAGAATCTAATACTCACAGGTCAGATAGGGTGAAAGATGAACGAGGAAAGTAGGTGGGTATATATATATATATTGATATCAAATAAGTTTTTTTCGTCGTAAACTGAATTTTGAAGGCTAAATAAGTTCTCTGAGTAAATGGTATCAGGGCTGAGACTAAGAACTACAATTATACCTACTTAGAGCCAAACCCGAAGCAAAAACTAAAATGAAAGGGCTGAAAAAAAAAGACAGATATACAGGCAGACAAACAGACACACGCACAAACATCTTGCCTTTTATATAGATATTATCGATTTTCTGCACTATTGTATGAACTGCAACCTTGAAACTTCTGAATATCGTTTCTTATGTCTTTGTCTATGAGTGTATCAAATTTGATTAAATTCGGACCACTCCTTCTATAACACTATTTTTTTCGATTATCGATTTTCGATATTTATCGGGTGTACCTCGACACAAAACCTCGCTAAGAACACTCGCAAACGCTTATAATACAAGTGTGTAAATTTTCAAAAAAATCGGTTCAGCAGTTTCGGTGTTTATAGGTAACGGATATACACACACACAAACACACACAAACACACACAGACAAAGTTCCATTTATAAATAAGTTTAGATAGATAGATAAATCCAATACTCTCTTCTTTGTTTCTAGCAAAATGTTTCTTTTAATACTCTACTCATCTTCTGGAATACGTCCTTCGCCATGCGAATTTGCATTCAGATCTCTGTGTCGCACTTTCTGTCTTTTGTTAGAACACTTCCCTAATTACTTGAATTTTTGTGCATGCTTGATTTATAGCATACCTCGCCTGTAGTTGGAATTCTAAGCTCCTCTATTGGCTGATGGACATGCGTTGTTTTCTCGTAGTTTATTATATAGAACTTTCGACTTACTTCATCTACATATTTTATTAATTTGCTTCCCTTGTCTGCTATCAGCACTGCATCATCTGTGTATCTTACGTTGTTCAGTGTGTAACCGCTGATGTCAACTCGTGACAACTTCTAGGGTTCTGATAATAGTCTCGCTGTAAATAGATCCGGTGAAAATAAGCATCATTTTCTTTCGCCCCTTTTTATTTTTGTACATCTGATTAATTCGTTTCTTGTCCGTATGCAGGCGATTTGCTGCAAGTAAATGTTCTTCATTACTCTAATATCTTTCCCAAATACGTCGAAGTTGCTGAGCATTTCAATCAGTTTTTTGTGGCGTATTTTGTCAAACGCTTTGTCATAGTCAACAAAACATAGGTAAACGTCCTTTTTCATTTGTGTCGCCCTTTCTGATATATCATAATCATAAATATCGCATTCCTTGTTCCAGTGTCCTTGATGAAACCGCACTGTTCCTGTCGTATCTATGGTCTGATTCTGTTTCACGCACTATTCATTAGGATTCAGATGATGAGTTTTGTTATGTGGCTCATCAAACCGATTGTTTGGTAGAAATTCCTTTGCCTGGTTTCTTAGGCAGAGCTATGAAAATTGATCTGTTTTGGTCGTCTGGTATTATAGCACGCTTGCTGTAATACCAGACGATCATTTATTATTTCTGTAATTTTCTCTATTCCGAAATCTTCTCAGTCTATCAGCATGTTTATTACTAATCGTCTGGTCAAACTGATTTGTTTTTATTTTATTTAAAATCTGAAATGAGAGCTGCAATGGCCAAACTGAATAAAAACAAATCAGTTTGAGCAGACGATTAGTAATAAACATGCTGATAGACTGAGAAGATTTCGGAATAGAGAAAATTACAGAAATAATAAATGATCGTCTGGTATATATATATATATATATATATATATATATATATATATATATATATATATATATATATATATATATACATATATATATATATATATATATATATATATATATATATATATATATATATATATATATAATATATATATATATATATATATATGTTATATATATATATATATAATATATATATATATATATATATATATATATATATATATATATATATATTATATATATATATATATATATATATATATATATATATATATATATATATATATATATATAATTATTAAAAATAAAAATTAATTAAGTAACAAAAATAATTTTCCTAATCTTAGTAATTGTTATACTATAATTAAGTTCGTCTTGAAAAAAAACCACCGAGAACAAACTCGGAGGGAAAAGGAGGGGAAGTAAAAAAAGAAACAAACGATGTACATGAACAAAAGTCAAATACTCGAAGGAAATAAACAAAAACCCAAGATGAAAACCTTAACACTAAAGCGCTCAATACAAAAGTAGAGCAACAAAGACAGAAAATCTAAGCAAGAGCAAACAAAACTACCTAGGTTTTACCCTTCGGGTCCTCAGGCTTCATTCTGACGAGCCGAAGGGTGAAACCTAGGTGGGTCTGTGAGCTTTTGCTTAGATTATATATATATATATATATATATATATATATATATATATATATATATATATATTGTAACGAGGCAGCAGATAATTTTGTAAACATATACTGTTAAATATAAGAGTCAATGAATGTCTATTATGTTTAATCATGAGCCGTTCTAAACATCGTATTTTCGCTTTAATTTTGGGTGAAAATAAAGACAAAAAATTCTCCAACATTTCGATAATTTTTTATTAAGTTGGTTCTAAACTTTCAGCTCACATGAATCATCTTCGGAGTGGTTACAGGGACGTTAATATATAAAAAAAAAATACCAGCAAAGACAATTTTATCTTGTTTTGATAAAAACCTTCCTAAGCAACGATAACAGTTACCAAATAGAAAACGCAGTTCATAAATTTGTAACGCAGTTCTATGACGTCACACCGTGTGAGAGCTCGAAATGTTAACAGAAACATATATTTAAATGCAATGTAATGTGTTATGACCAGATTTAAACGTGATTTTATTGATATCTGAATATTGGAGAATTTTGTCTTTATTTTCACATGAAATTAAAGCAAAAATACGATGTTTAGAACGGCTCATGCTTAAACATAATAGACATTCATTGTCTCTTATATTTAACATTATATGCTTAGAATATATATATATAGATATATACATATATATATAAACACACTGAATATGTGTGTTTGCGTGCATCCGTGTGTTTGAATGCGCAAGACAGAGAAGGCAAGAGTAATTACATATATAGGAGAAGTAAAGAAACTTGATTGTCGTTAATACTCTCTTATAAAACAGACAAAGCTTTCATATTCACAGAGTTAAATGCCGAAACATAACAAGATAATGTTAATCACTAAAAGGAAAACAAAAACACTGGGTAATCTGTGTGCATTACATTAAAAGTGAATCCAACGTCACATCCGTCCATCAAGATTGAATCTGTTTATTTTAACTCTGATATTTCGCCGATATTTTTTGTATAAATAGCCCCGAGAGTGTAAAGAATTGTCAATGTTTACATTCGTTGGATTCGTCCGTACTTTCTCTTTCCTGTGTGCGTTGATAGTCTTATCTTGAACCACAATGATTTTTTGTGTAGACCGCGCGTTTGCCTGTTGCGTGATTTTCTCACTTTAAAGAGATTGTCTTCGTTTCCTTTGAGTACACACTAAAAAGAAAGTGAAATATTAAGAAAATTAAAGAGAACAAACGAAACACAAAGATATATTACCATCGTATGAAGTATATATATATATATATATATATATATATATATATATATATATATATATGTGTGTTAAATATACGTATATATATATAAATGTATATATGTTTTGTTTTTTTTAATCGTATCACTCCGAGCAAGGCGGTAACGCCACTGATGTGCAGGGGGCTACGTAATAGTGAGAAGATTGGAAAAGTGAAAGCCGGAAACCACATCCTAAACAGGGAACAAGGGATGAGCCTCTTAACATGTTAAGTATATATATATATATATATATATATAAATATATATATAAATACATATATATATGTTACGCATATATATATATATATATATATATATATATATATATATATATATATATATATAAAACAAACTTATAACTATACTCGCGTCCAAAAACAATAAAACCAAGGTTTAGTGTATGGACAAGTGGAAATTGTTAACGAACAAATCTAAACAGTTGCAAAACAGATATAATGAAAAGGCTAAATAAATATGAATATTATTTCTTCCGTTATATTCATATTGTCCTGTATTGCAGATCCGGTCGGAATGAGAAATTGGAGAGCCGAGTTCGAATTCCAGTTGAATTCGTTGCATTCACTTACGCACAAATACCTTTGGGAAAGGTATTAATCCGTCTCTTCCCTTCAGCTATGGGTCAACCAATAGGACAGATTGGGTTCTATAGCCTTGGTCAGCAAGCAGTCTACCTCAGAAAGTAATCGCAACCTACTGAGGGATAACCTTTTGCCCAGTCAGTCATGTCTCTTTTGAGACATGATCGGCCAAAGCGTGTATCACGTATGGCACTCAACTGACTGACTAGATTGGCAGCTAAATTAGTCAAATGTAACCGTCATTTCTACTCCTCAGTTTCTTTTCTCGCACTTCCCGCCAGTGGAACTCCCTTCAATATACTTGATTTCCTGATAGGTAAAATCTTCAAAGGTTTAAGTGCAATACCAACTGCCGTCTTCTATCTTCTTAAGTCCCGTCTTTCTCGAATCCTTTCTTCAATATCCCCTTTGTTTTCACTTACTTTTCTTTTTCTCTCACTATAACAAATTTTTTTTTAATCATATCACCCCGAGCAAGGCGGTAGTGCCACTGATATGCAGGGGTCTACGTAAGAGTGAAAAGATCGGAAATGAGAAAGCCGGAGACCACATCCTAAACAGGAAACAAGGGATGAGCCTCTACTTGCTTGGGATTATAATAATAAAAAAAGTAATCATTAATAATAATTATAATAAATATCTAATAATAAATATTTAATAATACTAGGCTCTTTTTAAGTGTACATATATGAGAATAAACCAAATGATGGCGATAATAGGAGAAAACCTCTCATTGGCATTGGCGTGCAAAACATATTTCACTAAATTTTCCTCCATTTTGAAAAAAAATAACAAGATAACCAATTTTTGGATAGATCCTTGATTTGCGTTTGTATAGAAGCCTCTTGAAGTTTGCCGGTCCAAAACAACATTAATTTCCGGATTGGGTAGTAACTATTGGATTAAATCAAATAATCGTCTAGGAATACTGTGGCTCTCAAACTTGCATAGACGCCAGCATCCCAAACTCTGTTAAATTCGTTATGGTAATAAAATAGTGCTCTATGTAGAACATAATAAGTAAAAAATTTTGAAATTTAATTTCGTTGAATGGCCATTTCAGCGAGAAAATTCTTGCATCATCCGAAAAGGTCGAAAACAAAAACTTTATTAGTTCAAATATGTTACAAAATTTCTATACCGGAAGAAGCACAAAAACATATCCATACACAGGAAGTTAAAAAAGCGTGGGATTATTAAGAAAAAAATGATTTAAATTTGTCAGCACGACATAAGAGAGGGGAAAAACAAACAGAGATTTTTAACTCGTTGTTAGAAAACTTACAATACGTCTGTAAGAATCAAAAGTTAAAAATTAAACCGTGTCACAGGGATAGACGTGGTCGGGGGAAGGAAAGGAAAGGAAAGGAAAGGAAAGACAAAAATGGTAGACAGGGAAAGTTAACAGAAAAATAAGATATAAAATTTTTCTTAGCAACCAAGGTAACGACTGACGACGACTTCGATGGTGAGAGGAAGGAAAAAATTGTTGGGGAAGAAAAAGAAAGGAACCGATATATTACAGAATGTTTAATTATTAAACTATATTAAAAATTTACAAATAAGGGTTTAAATAAGTAATAAAAGGTAAAAAAAAGTATTATAGGACTTTTTGAATATATGAAAATAAGGGATAAATTTTAAGTTTTAAGGTAGATCTCAATAAAAAACAATATTTATTTTAATAAATAAATAAATAGATAAATAAATAAACAATTAAACATACACATATATATATTATATATACGGACATATATATACAAATATACACATAGACACAAAATATACACACATACATATATAACAAAATGCAGGGAAAATATATAAGTATTAGAAAAACAAAAAATGAAATAGCATTTGTCGCAATAATATATAAACACACACACACACAGAAACGCGCACACACAGACACACACAGACAGACAGACAGACACACACACACACACACACACACACATATATATATATATATATAAAGGGACAGGAAATATAAGGGTTAAAGAAATTGGTCTATACATTCTTATATGCAAATAATAGATCATTAGAAAAAAAGAAGAAATTAGAATTGGGTAGTTATCGGAACTTACTTCAATTTCAATTAACAAAAAACTAACAAAAATCAAAAATTATAAATTAAAAATTTAAGATCCAGAAAATTTCATCTACGGTGGCATTGCTTGAAAGGACCCGAAATATTATATATAATTTATTATTTTATATATTAGGCTCTGTTAAAAACTTACCAAATTTTTTTTTCGTTTAAATTAAAAAAAAAGGAAAAAAATATTATAGAATTTTTTGCATATATTTATAAAAAAGATAATTTTGAATTTTAAGGTAGATTTCAACAAAATTCTATTTTTATAAATACAATTATATATATATATATATATATATATATATAGTGTATCGAGGCAGCAGATAATTTTCTAAACATATAGTTAAATATAACAGATAATGAATGTCTATTATGTTTAATCATGAACCGTTATGAACATCGTATTTTGGCTTTAATTTCAGGTGAAAATAAAGACAAAAATTCTCCAACATTTGAATAATTTATTATTAGAACCAACTTAATAAAAATTATCCAAATGTTGGAGAATTTTTGTCTTTATTTTCAACTGAAATTAAAGCCAAATTACGATGTTTAGAACGGCTCATGTTTAAACATAATAGACATTCATTGTCTCTTATATTTAACAGTAGATTGTTTAGAAAATTATTTACTGCTTCGATACACTAAATATATGAATATATGCATATATCTATGTATGTAGGTATGTATGTATGAGTGTGTGTTTAAGAAATTTTTTTATTAAGAAGTATATATTCTTTAATATTGCTTTTGATTGGCCAAACTGGTGGATAAATTTATTGAATAGAGTAATCTGTATTCGGATGTGCGTTGTGGTCCAGTGGATATCGGCTCGGAACGAGAAGCCGGGGAGCCGAGTTCGAATTCCAGTTGAATCCATTGTATTCACTTACGCGCAAATACCCTTGGGAAAGGTATTAATCCGTCTGCTTCCTTCCAGTTATGGGTTAAATAGCAGGACAGATTGGGTTCTATAGCCTTGGTCGGCAACCAGTCTACCGCAGAAAGCAATGGCAACCTACTGCGGGATAATCTTCTGCCCAGTCAGTCATGTCTCTTTCGAGATATGATCGCCCAAGCGTGTATCGCGTATGGCACTTAACTGACTGAATCTGTATTCAAAATTTAGCCAAGTCCACGTACTCCTGCCCAAGAGGTAGACCTCTATTCCAGTTCCTTTGAACAGGAATAGAGTTTTATCGTTTGTTTCATGTTTGTTTTGTTTCATGTTTGTTTCAGGATTGTGTTACGGGTTCCTTCAAGCAAAAAAATTAAGTTAATCATATACGACTCTAAATCCAGTATATCTAACTCACTCATTCGCAATGACTCTTCTCTCCCGGTTAGCGATAAGAAAAAAACAACTTAGTCTACAAATTCAAGTGCCCTTTGGGAGATTGTATATTCAACGGATTAAGCAATATTTATGTTGGTTACACTACAAACACACTCTCACAACGCTTGACCCTACATTTAAACGACAATTCCAACATCTTTAGATATCTAAAACAAAATCCCAGGCCAAATATACAATTCCGTGAAATCCTAGTCGAAAACACAACCATACTTAAGCACGAAAAGAATAAACAGAAACTAAAAATACTCGAAGCCATATACATAAAACAGTTCAAACCGAACCTGAACAAAATTTACTACGAAATCTTCACACACATCCTCAAGTGCCTATAATAGATAAAAGAATCGACTGGTTATCCCAATGGCTTTCCATGCTTAATACTTCTCGCCTACAGCCTCGTATGGTCATGTGAGACGCCACAAATTGTAGTGCGATTTTCGCTTCCAGCATGCACGCCCGTGTTTGCCAATCCTCCACGCAAACAAAATAAACGACTACTACTATCGTCGTCCGCGAACTGCCCGTTAAAACCAGCACTTTTTTCATCTTTGATAATGGCTGATGTAAGCCGAAAGCTCAGAAAGGATGAAATAAAACATGCATCAATATTGTGATTTTCTTTGCTCTTTCAACGATAGTGCTATTAAGCTTATCAGACGATATGAAAAAAAATTACATAAAATAAATCGACAAAACTTATCTATATTATTTAATGAAACATACATCAATATATATATATATATATATATATATATATATATATATATATATATATAGTGTTTAATAATGGTAATATTTAGCTCCGTGGTTCTTTTTTCAGTGGTTTTACTGATAAAATGTATTTTGACAAGCAGGTTTTAGTTTGAAGTGCTCAAGGTCAGGGTGGAGATAGTGTTGATTACTACAAAAATTTTGTCTCTTAAACTGAGCAGATTCATGCCAACTCCGATGTTTCTTGCGGACATCGCCATCTTGTAGTCACTCGTCAGCCTATATATATATATATATATATATATATATATATATATTCCATTTTTAAACGAGTTATTTCGATGACCAAGTTTCTACTATGAGTGGTGTCTTCAGGCGATTTTTAAAAAAATGATTTTACCGTTTATCGTTTTTCTTTTTAAGAACACTCTTGTGACGGTGTTTTATTTGAACGTTGACGTGGCTGGGAATTTATGAACGCACAATTTTAAATTAATATATATATATATATAATCATATCACCCCGTGCAAGGCGGTAACGCCACTGATGTGCAGGGAGCTACATAGGAGTGAAAAGATTGGAAAAGATAAAACCGGAAACCGCATCCTAAACAGGAAACAAGTGATGAGCCTCTTCACCTGTTCAATAGACGAGGGTGGAGTGTGAACTGGGTGATAGTTTAGTCTATCTACTCCAATAAACGAATGGTTTGAAGAAATAGGGTGTGCGATTCATAATGAAACGACGAACCTTATTAAGAGATAAAAAGGATAGGAATTTGTGATGAACCATGTTCTCCCACATCCCAAAGGAACACGGCACATAGTAGGAGAAGCAGTGACCAATGACACTCCTACATGGAAGTTTTATTCGTAATTATCTCCAGGAAATACCAAATGATCTGAAACGAATGTCAATAAAGAAGAGAATTTAATCACCTCAATATATACTGGATTGTTTTTGTTTTTTAATCGTTTCACCCCAATCAAGGCGGTAATGCCACTGATACACAGGTGGCTACATAAGAGAGAAAGATTAGATAGGAGGGAGTAAAGAGAAAGACGAACCAGTTATAGTGGGTGTCAGAGAAAGGAGCAAGAGAAGGATGGGAATACAGGTGTGATGACAGTTGCAAAGAAAAGAAAAATATATACATGGTGATGTAGAAAGAACTGGAGTCAAGTGGTTAAGAGATGGGCATTGACATTGCATTTAAATTCCTGGATGTTGTAGCAGTCAGGAAAGCAAGAATATGGAAGATAGTGCGAGAAAGGAAACCGCTGGAGTAGAATTGTTAGCTGCATTTGGTTGATCTAACTGTGAATGTGTGAGACCCAGTTGCCAGACTGGTTGCACGAGTAAACTTATGTGGTAGGGACACCAGTGACTTAAATTCGTCGGTCATGAAAATATTTGTAGAACAGACAGATCGAAGCCACATCCCGTCGGTGGAAAAGTGGCTGGAATCGAACCGCAAAGTCAGTATCTATCACATTAATGATTCTCCTTTGGAAGCTGTCGAGAATAATGAAATGAACAGTGGGGGCGCCTGACTATATATGACAGCAGTACTCCATGCACGGACGAATGGATAATCACCTAGAGGTAGCAAAATAAATTTGGAAAATGTCCTCATAGACACCGGGTGAGGATTCTCGCTTCACTGGGTAACAGCGACTGCTTCAATATACAGGTGGTCGATTTAGCTCCTATTGGATACGCACACTTGCAACAGCGTGATGACTGGAAAAAAGCGATCTCTTAAACACTCGCGAGAATGAGATCCACGTTGGGAGAAAGCACCCCGCTCATCAAACCCTACGCTGATATTAAATTAAATTCAGAAGAGGACCAAAAATTAATTTGATGCATGACATATATATATATATATATATATATATATATATATATATATATAAGAGAGAGAGAGAGAGAGAGAGAGGAGAGAGTGAAAAAGAAAAATACATTTTCAGTAATACCGTTTAGCACTGATGAACTGAGATTTTCAGCGCTTTCAGTACTTTTTCAGCACTTCTTCCTCCCCCTTTCTTCTTTTGTTATTCTTTCATCTTTTTTTACTTCTTTCATCCTGCTTCTTTTTCATTCCTTCTCTTTTATACTTCCGTTCCTCATCTTCTTTTTCTTTCAATTTCCTTCTCTATTTCTTCTTTTTCATCTTCCCTTTCCTCCTCCTTCTCCTCTGCCTCCTTCTTTCTCTTCTTCCTTTATCCTATTTCTCCAATTTCTTGTCTTCCCCATTTTTCTTTTCTGTTAATCCTCCGCTTTTTTACTCCTCCTTCTCCTACACCTCGATTGAATCCTCCTCCCCAATTCATTTTCATTCTCCTCCCTATAATTCTCTTCTTCTCGAACTTCTTTCTTTTCTCTCTACTTTTTTTTAACTTTTTCATCCTTCTTCTCATTATTATTCTACATTCTTCCTCCACTTTTTTTCTTCCTTATTTCACATTATTCTTTTTCTTCTTTTTTCTCTTCCTTTCTTCTTCTTCTTTTTTCTCTTCCTTTCTTCTACTTCCACTCCTTTATTCTCCTTTACCTTTTTCATTTTCTTTATCGTTGTTCTTCTTTTTTCCTCTTCCTTCATTTACTTCTTCGTTTTCCTTTCCCTGCTCACCATTCTTCTTATTCTACTCATCACCCTACATCTGCTTCCTTCTTTTATTCCTCCTCCTTCTATCTTGGGTCTCCTACATTTTACTTCTCTTCCTACACTTTATTTTTGTCTTCCTCCTTCTTTTCGTTATTTTCATCATCTTTTTATTCTGCTTCACCGCCTCATTCTACTTTACTTCCTTTCCTCCTGTTCCGTATTCATCTCTGTCCCCCTTCTTCGTCTTCTTTTTTGCTTCTCATTCTCATCCTACTTCTTCTGCTCTTCTCCTCCTACTACCCCTTCTCTTCTCCTCTGCCTTCTTTATTTTTTATTCGTATATTTAACTCTTCATTCTTCATTTCCTTTACCTGCTCATCTTTCTTCTTTTTCTTCTTCTGTTTCTTCTTTCGCTCCTTTCTTCTGTTTCCTTCCTCCCCATTTTCTCCTCTAATCTTTATTCATTTTTACTCCTCCTTCTACACCTTCTTCTTCATCTTCCTCCTTTTATTTTATATTTTTCTTTGTCATCCTTCTCTTCTCCCCCGTCGATTTTTTTCTCCCACCACATTCTGTCTTCTCCCTTTTTTTCTTCTTCATTTTAATCCTCTTCATTTTGTTTGTACTCCTTCTAATCCTCTTTTTTAATACTTTTATTTCTATATCTGTATTCATCATATTCTACTCTTGATACTCTCAATTAATTTCCACTGACGTTCCACTTATTTTACTTCTCTAATTCTTAAATCTTTCGACTTTTCATCCGCTGCCTATAAAAATCTATGACAATTTCTTCAACTTCCTTGTCTTAACCTCAAACTCTTTCCTGTTTTCTCATCCTTCTTTCTTTAACTTTTTTTGTTTGTTCCTTCCTTTATTCTCTCACTTACTTCTGCTTCAACATGGCCTTTTCCACTACCGTATTTTCTTCATTCTCTAATATTCATCATTTTTTTCCCTCTCTTATTTTACATTGTCATTTCCATTAAAAACCGCAATCCCACCCTGATTCATTCGACTCAGCTTTATTCAAACCATCCCGAAAAAGCCCCAGGAAGAATATTCTTCCTTCTCTCTCTCTCTCTCTCTCTCTCTCTCTCTCTATCTATCTATCTATCTATCTATCTCTTTCTCTCTCTCTCTATGCACTTGAATTAGCCACTGAATACGCCAGAAGAGGTGTTGATTTTATCTTCTCATCAGCCTATCGCTTCTAATTGATGTTGGTCGTCGCTAACGCCTGTCCTTAGGGATATTTTAACATCTGGGGTTCTTCAGGTTGTCATTAGTTTGAGTATAGAGGATGGAGAAGCAACCATGACAGGCTCGTGGTTGGCCAACTCCTCTCCTTATCGTCCTATTTTGTTCCGTCTTTGTCTGTCAACATTTTCAACTTTTCCGCAACGTGAAGTGGCTATACATCCACGATCTAAAAGACGTCTGACAAAATTATATATGATATCCTCTGGGTATTCTGCAGAAACGCAGGGAGAACGCGCAACTTTGAAAGGAGAAATGTGAAACTGAGATAAATTTAAAACTTGTATAATTGTGTCTCCTCGCGATGTTATACAATTTAAAATATGCGCTAACATTGTTAGTAGAATCGGAAAAACATAATAAAATATGGAAGTGAAATATTATCTGAACCAATCAGTAATGTTTAATTAGAATTTATTCAATGACATCCATCTAAGTTTTCACAAATTTTTGGATGTAATGCAGATTTTGTAAAAGTCTTTTTTGTGGACGCGGTCTTTTTTTTTTTTTTTTTTTAATCATTTCACCCCGAGCAAGGCGGAAACGCCACTGATGTGCAGGGCGTTACATAAATGTAAAAAGATTAATTAGAAAAGAGTGAGGAGTACAAACTAGTTAGAAAGGAACAAAAGAAATCAGGTGCGATGACAGATACATAGGTGGAGAGAAAGGGAAGGTTATACAGAGGTGGGGAGAGAGCTAGAGTCCAGTGGTTAGTAGATGAGTATTGACTTTGCATTTAAATTTCTGGAGGTTGTAGCCGTCAGGAAAGCAAGAATACGAGAGCGAGTTCCACAGGTGGGAAGTGCGAGAGAAGAAGCTGCAGGAGTAGAATTGTAGTCTGCATTTGGCTAACCTGACTGTGAATGGGTGGGACCCAGTTGCCAGTTTGGTTGCACGAGTAAACACCTGTTGAGGAGGCATCAATGACTTAAGTTCGTCTGAGCAGAAGCCATGAAAGTATTTATAGAACAGACAAAGGAAGGCCACATTTCGACGATGGGGAAGTGGCTGCAGTCGAGTCGCCAGATCAGTATCTATCACATTACAGACTCTCCTTTGGAGCCTGTCAATAACACTGAGGAGAACGGCAGGGGCACCTGAGCATAAATGGCAGCAGTACTCCATGCACGGACGGATGGTTGACTTGTATATATGCAGGATGGATTCAGGTGGAAAAAACATCCTGGATCGACATAGTGACCCAACCTTTCTGGAAAATAATATTATATGTGTCGTCTTATTTCTTTCTTTGTCTTTGTTGTGGATTCCGGATGAGAAACCGCACAAATTAATGAACAACCAAAACAGATATTGAGATAGAAAAGTAGGTTATATTGAACGTATTATACAAACTGGAACGCGGGTTACTCAATTCAGGAATACTATTAGTAGAAATAAATATACACAAGTCTTGAAGAGAAATCGTTGGAAAAAGTATGTCCGGGTAACTTATTCTAGCTGAGTGGAGCTCATAGCTAGTCTAGTCTCTGCGTATCTTCGGTATCTGTCGGAACTCTTTGATAACTGTAACGGATCTCTCCGATTAATCTCCACGGTTATGCCACTGCATTTGTGATCCGCTGTTCTCTCTATGACAGGAGTATATGTACACTCAGTCGAGTCCATTATCATATACAAATGGGGATGATCCCACATCAATCTTTATAATAAAGCAACCAAGATGGCCATTTATTTTAAAAGATGAAGGTGCCATTGATCAGATTCATATTAGAACACAGATAAGTGTGCTATAGAAATTTTTTTGCTGTCCATTACAATATAGTAATCTTCTCACTAGCTGTAAAAATATAGAAATTATATCGCTGTTTATAAAAATATAGAAATGCTATCATTATCTATAAGGATATAGAAACCTACCACAATCTATAACAACATAGAAATCTATACCGATATAGAAACCCTATCACTGTCAATACTAATGTAGATATTCTATCACCATCTTTAATGATATAATCACACAATCTATAACGGTATATTAATTCTAACGGTCACGATAAAAATAGAAGTGCTATCACAATCTATAATGATTTAAAAATGCTATCACCATCTATAACTATATAGAAATCCTATAACTCTCTATAAAAAATAGAGATCCCATCATAAATTATAAAGATGTAGAAATCTTATTCCTCCCTATAAAAAGTGAAATTCTATCACATTATCTACTCTGTGCATTTTAGATGCTGCGGTTGTTGAAAGTAGTCAAGTGAGTTTTTCTTTTGGAGCAATTATCGGTATAGGACGAAGCTACCTCTTGCACAATTTGTTCTATAGTCAATTTTCTTATATCGATATCTATAAAAGTGACTAGAGTGGACGTTGTGTAAGTATTTGTTCGTTTGATAGATTCGACTTGGCGTCTGCATTTTGCGGTCTAGCTCGACAGGAGTTGCGCTCAGATGTTGATCAAAATTTTAGAAGGCTAACGACACCTTGAAATTTTTCTGAAAGCCAAGATTAGAGGCCGAAAATATATATATTATCACCCCATAAAATCAGAGATCAGTTTATGTACTGATTCTGATATAGAATCAGTTATCCCACATTATATTATCTATATCTATAAATGTTGCTTCTCCTCCTCCCAACTTAATCCAATAGAGACATTCTACATTATCTATATATATAAAAGTGACGAGGGTGGACATTGTGTAAGTATTTGCTATGTAAATTCATCATGTTTTTTATTCTTCTTCTTATTCCTTAAACTACCCCAGTGAATCCGGGCTAAACTGCTAGTTTTGCTAAACTTTCTATAATTGATCAAATGCTTATGTATTTGAAATGTTTACTCCCAGAGAGTAAAATACTACGCCTCCTTGGCCTTACACTTTCGGCGGATCTCAAATGGAATGACTATATCGAATCCATTGCCAAATCTGCTGCTATGAAAGTGGGCTCCCTGTCCAGGGCCCGGAGGTTTTTCCCACCTGAAACTATTCTGCACATATACAAATCTACCATCCGCCCGTGTATTGAATATTGCTGCCATATCTGGTCGGGTGCCCCTGCTGCTCTCCTTGGGCTTCTTGACAAAATACAAAGGAGGATCTGTAACGTGGTTGATACTGACTTGGCAGACCGGCTGCAACCACTCTCTCACCGGCGTGATGTGTCTTTCCTGTGCCTCTTCTACAAGTACTTTCATGGCTACTGCTCCGATGAGCTTAGATCACTGGTGCTGCCTAAGCACGAATTTACACGAGATACTAGATTATCAACTAGGTCCTACCCTTTTACAGTTAAACAAATAAGATGTAACCGTAAATTCTACTCCAATAGCTTCTTTTCTCGCTCTTCCTGCCTGTGGAACTCCCTTCCACAAGTCTGCTTTCCCGACAGCTACAATCTCCAGGTGTTTAAATGTAGGGTCAAGAGACACCTCCTATCACACTAACTCCCAATTATTCACAGAACACTCTCATCTACCCAACCCTCATTCTCGGTATCCTTACCCGCCTATCACCCACCCTCTGACATTTCCTATATTTAATCATGCTTTCACCACTCTATGTAGCCCCCTGCGCAGTAGTGGCAGTGACATGCCTTGCTCGGGGTGAAAAGCTTATAAAAAAAAAAAATTCCCGTTCTGAATGTTAATGGTGGTTCTGGATATGTGCATTCTTTGCTTACAACCCTATTCCAGATCAATTTTTCAGTTTCAAAAATGTTGATATTTAGTCCTATTTCTTGATAGGGGATGTTGCTGGGAAAGACAATTTACTATTTTATAACCTACGTTGGGAATACACAGTGTATACAAATAGAGAATTATTAATGAATATCAAACATCAAGAGCCTGAATTGTTTTAAATTATAATGCGTGAACGTCCTAAAATATTTAGAAATCTTACGGGATTTGCTATTGGCAAGCATAAAATACGCAGATGAAAATGTGTTGTGGACAAACTCAGAAACCATTTTCAAAGAAATTTCAGATGAGGTTCTAAAGGAAATCGAGAGTAAAAGATTAAAAGATTATCTAATTCAAGAAGATAATGAAAGGTCGTCTGTAAAAGACATGTTGACGATGTCGAAATCAAGTTAGTACAGGCATTCAACTATTAGGCTGTTACAATAATATTAGTCGATTTCAGAAACATCATTTTATTCCTGAAAAATTAACTGTAGTAATGTAGAAATTAATCAAAATACCCACCTTGAACATCTATGTAGATTTGCCATCGATCGACGTGATTATTTTTTCCTCGTCGATAAGACATTATTGGCTGTGATAAAAGGAAATCTTTGAACGCTGATTATACCTTTTGGTTTGTATCTATAAATTTTATGATTTAAAATGTGCTTAAGTGCTAAAATAAATCATAATCACTGGATGAAAGATCAGGAGAATATGGAGGATGTGATAAACTGTCGTATCCAAATCTGTGTTTTTGAAACGTTATTTTTACAATATGTAGATTATCGTGGAGCACAATTAATCTATGTCGATTCACCAATGTAGATCTCATATTTTGCAGGTGTGAATGCATTTCAGTGAGTTCATTACCGTAAATCTCTGAATTAATGCTCTGATTGGCTTGCAGAAAGCTGTAGTGGCTAACACCAATTGTGGACCACGAGACAGTCAACAGAATATTTTACTGATGCAACTTCGGCTTTGGGAAAAAGTTTAGGGGACTCATCACGACCAAGCCATTGAACTAATCGTTTATGATTATCATAAAGGATCCACTTTTCATCAAAAGTGACTATTCAGTCAAAGGAGGGGTCCATTGGTGTTACGCAGAAAGAGCATTGAGCACACTTTAAAAAAACTACGTTTTTGATTTTCCTTTAGAAATGAGGAACCGATTTATCGAGTTTTTCAACTTGCCAATACACTGCAAATGGCATGAGACTGCTGCAGTGTTGATACTAAGTGTTTTGTTTATTGACGTGACTTTTGCTTAAAAACTGCTTGCAACCGATTGTAGTCAAAACTTCATGACCATTCTCTACCATTTTCTATAATATTCTTTAAAGGCTTCATACTGTTCGAATTGCCTTCATACTGTTCGAATATTTTTATTCCTATCTCTACATACTCTGTTGATGTTGGCAAAATTTTGGTAGGTACTGTGCCCAAATTTGAACTCATGCAAGTAAATTAAACGAAGATCATGTTTTGTCATGTTCACAATCAAGTGCTTCTATGCTCCAAGAATATTTCTGTCTAAAATCAAGCTAAAAATTATTACGGAACACAAATTAATTATCATGTATACCAACATCTACCTAATGTATACAGTGAATACTGTTAAAATGACTTTCAAAATGCAAAACTTCAAGCGGCCTTTATTTTGATAACAACCTCAAATATAGATCATCTAGTAAGAGACAACAGAAAATGTAAAGAAGAAATCAAAAGACACACACACAAAAAAAACTAAGCAAAACATTACAAGAATGAACATAAAAATGTCTATATAAAATATAAATCAATATGGCAATGATTCCTACACAGAAGAAAGTTGATGTGGCAGAATAACATGAACAAAACATACTTAATGAGTAAATCTTAATGAAATAAAACTTAAAGAAAACAAATTCTTCCCAGAAATTTTTATTCCACCATCAAATATTCATCCATTTTTGTTGTTATTTGACAGACAAATATTTAGAACATTATGACAACAAAAAAATAATAGCAACGGAATATAGATTTCGGAACAAGAAAGAAACTTTTATTTCTAGATTAAGAGACCCAGCATAAAATTCTGCTTTATACAGTAAGAATGTGCGTTGTGGTGCAGTGTCTATTGGCGCGGAAAAAGAAGTTGAAGAGCCGAGTTCGAATTTCTGTTAAATTCGTGGCATTCACTTTGGTGCATATACCATTGGAAAATGTATTAATTTGTCTTTTCTCCCTCCAGCTACAGTTTAAATAGCAGGACAGATTAGGTTCTATAGTGTTGGCTGGCAATCAGTCTTCTGCAGAATGTAATGGCTACCTAGTGGGAGAAAATCTTCTGCTCAGTTAGTCATATCTCTTTCGAGACATGATCCCGTATGGCATTTAACTGACTGATACTATAAGGAAAAAGGGGAGAGAGAAGTTAATCATCATACGACATAAAGGCAGAATACGGACAGCTACTTTTGAAGAGCAACGATCACTCTTTTTCTGAAAGAATTTCCGGATCACGATATCCCGTGACATATATAAGACGTAGAGGCACTACATCTAGTGCAGTCGCAGAAGAAGTAGCGTTTTTTTTTTTTTGGACATGATACCCTGATGGAGCTCAACCCTCTCCAGGCTGGTATGAATTCAGAGTTGCTACCAAAGCTACAGAACCAAGTCTATCTTGCTATTTCATCCATAGTTTATGGGAGGAGAGATGGATATTCATATCTTTCCTGATGTAAAAGCACGTAATGAAATGTAATGATCCTGACTGGAATTCGAACTCGGTTATCTGATTTCTAAATCCGAGCCGCTATCCATTACTTCCCCACGAAAGATTTTAGTACGAAGGTATATATATATACATATATATATATATATATATATATATATATATATATATATATGCAATGCACGTCTGGTATCGTTTAACAAGCTTTTTCATCACTTGCAAAAAGAAAGGTTTCGGTGTATCAAGAAGCCACATCTGAAACGCTTGCTTGTTTGGACAACAAACATGCACAAACATTACGGTAATTCAGATCTTGAGCCATGGTTTTACGCGGGATAGAGTTGACTTGAGAGTAATCAAGAATCTTTACTGGTAGCAAACCACTTGCATACGGACAGTAATGAATTGAACAGATATACAAAGATAGAAATGGGCGTAAGACAAGGATGTGTCTTTTCACCGAATCTGTTCAACTTGTACAGCGAGAATATTTTGAGGACCCTAGAAGCTATGCCTGGATTCGTAATCGGAGGCCACAATTTAAACAAACTAAGGTACGCAGATGATACAGTGCTGATAGCAGACACAGAAAGGAAATTATAAGACCTCCTACAGAAGGTAGCAGAGGAAAGTAACAAGAAAGGAGTAGAAATACACTGCACGAAAACCGAATGTATGGTCATCAGTAAAAAGGGGCAGCCCAAAATGCCAAATACAGGTCGGGGATAATAAAATCAAACAGGTACAAAAATTTAAATACCTGGCATGCGTTATAACAGAAGACGGAAAGTGCGACACAGAGATCCGAAGGCGAATTGGCATGGCGAAGGAAGCAGTCCAGAAGTTGAGTAAAGTATTAAGAAACAGGACAATTTCGCTAGAAACTAGGAAGAGAGTACTGGATTGCTACGTGCTGTCCCTCTTTCACTATGGCAGTGAATGATGGACAATATCATCAAAGATAAAGGAAGACCTTGAAGCAACTGAAATGTGGTTCTACAGAAGGATGTTGCGAATATCATGGATCGAGTATGTTAGCAATGATTTAGGTCTTGGAAATGATGGAAACAAAAAGGAAATTAATACTGAGTATCAGGAAGAGACAACTGAAGTTCCTGGGACATGCAATGAGGCAGGAGGGCTTGGAGAACATGGTACTAACAGGCCAGATAGAGGGAAAAAGAGACAGTGTAAAGCAACCGATAACATATTGGAAAGACCTAATCAGGTGGATGACGGAACAAGCGTTACATGGTGTAACAGGAGAAGGCGTGCTCAGAGCCACCACGGATAGGGAAACGCTGAAAGCCATGATCGCCTACGTCCTGAAGGGACAGGGCACATAGAAGAAGAAGGTCTTGAGCAGATCCATAGGTGATGCATACGACTGTCTCCACTTGTGCTATTATGATTCGTCGGTTTTCCCCAATCAAATCATCCACACGTTGGATGTGTTCTACCCTGCGAGACCTTGATGAGTCAGCAGATCGGCTTTCATCCTTTACAGTTGCATTTTCCGATTTGAAGCCTTCTACCAAAACGCACAAGCTTTATTGATACACGATGTGAGATCCATATTGAAGCAGCATGATTTTCAGAAAATTAGATTCCATCTGCACAAAGACAGTGAACTACAACGATTTATTTCTCGATGGTGCAATCGTTGAGTGAAGTTTCCATGTGCCTGAACTATGTTAGCATAGGAATTAAACGATTTCGACTTAAAATGACGAGACAATGCCGTCAGTGTAGTACAGCACTTAAGTTCATCAGAACAATCACCATGAAAAATATTTATATTAAAGGCGCTAGGTTATGGTGGTGCAAAAGTAAATAAAGGCGAGATGCCTGGTCAGGATCAATAAAATAAATTTGTTTTTGGATTTTATACGAATCTCTAAATTTATAACAGTAGCATCAGACAATGTATCATAAAAAGAAGAAGGAACAGTTGATTTATAAATATGCAACAGAGATTCTGCCGAGTAAAATTGTTTATTACAACACAGTATACAAATTTCCTGGCAGCAGACCTAGTAATTGATTCAATATAATATTCCCATTTCATGTTAGCGGAAAATGTTAGTACTAGAAGGTGCAAAGAATCTCTCTGCTGAAGGTTAGCATCAGCCATACAGATGGAAGATAAAAGGGATATCTCAGAAGATTAAAAAAATAGCTGTTACGTTTAGGAGGCGTTCAAATTAATAAGCCGATTTTTGCACCATTTAACAAAGTATTGCAGGTCATTTTATAGATCAGCTGCAAATTTGGCCTTATCGAACAAAGGAGAATTTCCATTAATGCAGGAATAAATGATTTTCTTTACAGTATTTAAACCGTCTTTAAAACTGAAGTCTTCAGGAATGTCATTGATAAATATCGGGAACAAAGTGGGTTCCAGAAGGCATTTCTTGAATACGCTTGAATTAATGCCAAAAGATTTAAAAGATAGCCGTTCAAGTGAACATTCATTTCGCGATTAAATTTGAAAAACTAAATCAGTGCAGAATTCGTCGAGAAATACCATAACCTTTTAACGTGTGAAGAAGAATATGCCAAACATTGTCAAATGTCTTCGAGATATTCAAAGCAACAGTTATCACATGCTCCTGCAATATATACAATAGACAGGGAAATGTAATGCAAGAATTTCTTAATTATTTTTGTTTTGATTGGTTATGTTTTTATGCTGCAACCATCTCAGGTAATATTTCAAGATGATAATAAATGTAATTACTTGATATAACCGTACGGATGAGCCGTGATACAGCGAAACAGATCTGTCTGCGGATGACAATATATATATATATTCGTCATCCGCATACAAGCGTGTTTCGCTGTATCACAGCTCATCAGTGTGGATAGACATCCACTTGCTTCTGGCCTCGATCGAAACTCTACCGATTTGGTGTCAGTCGGAGTCGCTAAGCCCTAAGCTATATATATATAGATGTTTTTCTTAGTATATATATATATATATATATATATATATATATATATATATATATATATATATATATATATATATATATATATATATATACATACTAAGAAAAACATCTATGTAACGTATATGTGAATATATAGTCCTTGTCTCTGGTTCTATAAAAATCCGTAGATAATAAGAGAGATAATTAAATATTTCATTTCCGTATCTTAATTTGTAAGTCATTGGCTTTAGGCGGTCTTTTATTCATGTCAATGTAAAGATAACTACTGATTGCTTTTTGTATTTATGCTACAAACATGTCAGCTGAGCATTCAAGTAGTTTTTTACGATGATAATAATTTTAATTGTTTGATAACAAAAAAACATGCATGTCACCGATATATGCATATACTGTATAGAGTTTGCTTTGTGACTAAAATGGGAATTTATAAGGACACACAATCTTGCAACAATAAAAATAAACTTTATATTAGCAATGGTCTTCTTTCATGAGGAAGCAAAGGAAGTATAAGTTAGCAGTGATAAAAAAAGTGTTTTAAATTCTGCATGTAAAGAAATTTCAAATTATAAGAAATATTACAAATTTTAAACAATAGGTACACTGATTAAATCAATAAAAATATTTTTACTTGAAACAGAAAAATAAATATTAATTAAAACATTTTTTTTTAATAATCATATCGCCCCAAGCAATGCATTTTACTGCCAATGTTTTTGCAAGGGATTGACATCAGGTTAGTGAGATAGGAGATGAATATTGACTACTTTTAAAATCTTGGAGATTGTAGATGTCGAGGAAGCAAATAAACGGAAGGCGGGAAGTGCGAGAAAAGAAGCTGCTGGAGTAGAATTTGTGTTTACATTTTATTAGTTTCGCAGTGAAAAGTTGGGACCTAGTTGTTAATCTTGTTGGTCGAGTAAATTCATATCATGGGGGCACCAGTAAGCCAAGTTCATCGGAACAGAAGCCGTAATAATATTTGTAGAAGAGACACAGGGAAACCACATTGCGCCGGTGGGAAAGTGACTGTATCCGAGCTGCCAAGTCGGGATCGTTCATATTGCAGGTTCTTCGTTTCATTTTTTCAGACACCTAGGTGGATAGCAGGAGAACCCGACAAGATATGGCAGCGGTATTTAATTCACTTTATTCTTAAATTAAAGTTGTAGTAAATATGGACATGTTTACAAATACGTATTTTCCACAGACACAGACATACACACACAGACGCATTGTGGTACACACATACACATATTTATTCATTTAGTATTTGAGTAAAATACGAAGTACGGTGAGGGTTATAGATATAAATCCATCCGTAAAATAAAACAGATAATAGCGAAATCAAAAAAAAAAAAAGAAAAAGAAAAAAAAAGAGGCTCTGATTATTTACTCTTCTATCTTAGGATTTTTCTCTACACCATTATCCTGTCGACCATTTTGTCATCTGCATTTCATCATAAACAGACGATAGACATAATAAAATGGCTGATTCGTCGTTTAAAATTTTTCCGAGTATGTAAACAATTTGAGATGACAAACATCGCATTATACTTTTGTAAAAATTTTTATCTATTTTCTTTTTCTTCATTTCTTTCTTTTAAAGTAATTTGTCCAAATTGATGAAGGTGTTTTCACTTTATTGGCATTTATTGACAGATTCCTCCTCTATTTTCACATTTTGCACTGTTCTTTTTAATATATATTTTCCGGGTCTCTTTTCACGAATTCGTCACGATATTTTTTCCAATACTTCTTTATATACTTATTTTTATACACTAGAAATGAAGTATCGCTTACATTACTTACTGATCCATTAAGAAATAGCAAGAAAAGAAAACATAGAATAACTCTATTATATATATTGCTCCTACCCACCTCATTAGCATGGATCAGGCTAGTCTTCCTGAAAGCAAAATACTGCGGCTCCTCGGGTTAACACTCACAACAGACATCAAGTGGAATGGTTATATAGAATCCATAGCTAAATCCGATACTAAGAAAGTCGGTTCTCTATGTAAGGCCAGGAAGTTTTTTCCCGTCTGAAACAATCCTGCACACATATAAAACTCTACCATCCGCACGTGCACTGAATACTGCTGCCATATCTGGTCGGGTGTTCCTGCTATCCACCTAGGGGTCCATGACAATATCCAACGGAGAATCTGTAATGTGATCGACCCCGATACAGTCACTTTCTCACCGGCGCAATGTGGGTTTCCTGTGTCTCTTCTACCAATATTTTCACGGCTTCTGCTCCGATGAACTTAGCTCACTGGTGTACACTATATATAAATTTACTCGAGCCACATGGTTAGCAAGTAGGTCCCCCACTTTTACTGTGAAACCAATAAAATATAAACGCAAATTCTATTCCATCAGTTTCTTTTCTCTCACTTCCCGCCTGTGAAATTCCCTTCCGTTTACTTGCTTCCCCGACAGCTACAATATCCAAGAATTTAAACTATAATCATCAAAGAGTTCTAGTGAATTTAAATGGGAAAATATAGATTCACAAGCTTCTCTGTAAAGAAAGAGAATGAATACATTTCTCTTGCCGGCACAAAGAGGCTCTGCGCAATGTAATATATATAATGTCACTAAGGCATGCATATGCTTCACTGACCGTGCTTTGCCAAAAATTGAAAACCACACTTCTGTGCATTTATACGCACAATGAGGATTATCTGAGTGGGTATTGACATATGATTGAATCCTGTGCCGTCTTTGTAATATGGGTAGTACTACCCTGTCTGATATTGCCAGGCACACATTGGACAACATATGTTTCGAGGTGATGATTGGTCAGCGTAGCAATGACATGTAAATTTATAAACGACCAAATACTTTATAAATAGGACAGACTGTTTAGAAGACTAATAAAACACGCGGACATTGACAAAAACAACACATATCCTGACGGCAATAAAATGCGCCTTAACGCTGGATGACAGTCTATGGACCAGAATTTCGTTACATTATTCTAGTCACAGATTACTCCGGAAAAAGTGTTATTTTGTAAAGGAAAAAATATACAGTTTTGTTATATATATAATCATATCGCTCCGATCAATACTGATGAGAATGGAGTGGACGGAGAAAAAGAGGATGCAGTTTAGTGAGATAGGAGATGACTATTGACATTACATTTAAATTCTTGGAGATTGAAGCTGTCGGGAAAGCATTTAAACGGAATGGAATTGCACAGGCAAGATGTGCCAGAAAAGAAGTTGCTGGAGTAGAATTTGCATTTATATTTTATTGGTTTCACAGTAAAAGCGTTTAACCTAGTTGCTAATCTTGTTGCTCGAGTAAATTCATATATAGTTGGCACCAGTGAGCTAAGTTCATCGGAGCAGAAGCCGTAAAAGTATTTGTAGAAGAGACACAGGAAGCCACATTGCGCCGGTGGGAAAGTGATTGTATCCGAGCTGCCAAGTCGGGATCGATCACATTGCAGATTCTTCGTTGGATTTTGTCATGGACACCTAGGTAGATAGCAGGAGCACCCGACCAGATATGGCAGCAGTATTCAATGCACGGGCGGATGGTAAATTTATATATATGCAGAATTATTTCAGACTGGAAAAACTTCCTGGACCTACACAGAGAACCGATTTTTTTAGCAGCAAATTTAGCTATAGATTCTATATAGTCATTCCACTTGAGGTCTGTTGTGAGAGTTAACCCGAGGAGGCGCAGTGTTTTGTTTTCAGAGAGTCTAGCCTGATCCATGCTAATGGGGGAACAATTTAAAACCACTATCTAAATATAAAACAAACGTTTAATTAACGCATGAAAATTTGGATCTCATGTATATATTCTACATCCATCTAATGGAAGTTGCCACAGTCGAGCAATTATTTTTATGTTTGGTTATCGTGGAAAAATTGATTTAGATTTTAATTAATTCTTTTTTTTTTATTCTAGAAAACTGAAAATGTCTTCTAGTTTTGTATTAAAATGTTTTGCTGGAAATCTTTTTTTCTTCAAAAATTTATTATTGGTAATATTTCTCTTTTAAAAGTGCATATATTTCTATAAAAGTCTATTTTTACACTTTCATAGTATTTGACCCAACTTTGGGGGTTAACTATTTGCCCATAGCAGGGACCCTAACAGGTGCTAGCACTGAAGTGCTGTTATAGTTGCAATACATTCTTCTTGGTTTTGCTTTTCTTTTAGCTCTTGTTCCACCTCCAGATTTTTTTTCAGGACGTCAGGGAACAGGGTTATCCAGAATTTTCTGTTTTTTGTAGCTTTTAATATCACTCAGAACCATTTTCACCTGTCATTCCCTCAATTTTGCCTTGTAGGTTGTGTGTAGCTTCCCTCTGTCTTTATTCATATGCTTCCCTGATATCTAAATTTTTGCCCCTGTTTGATTTTGGTATCTCCCATCTATAATTTGCATGTTTGACTGACTCACTTCCATTTTGCTCAGCAACATCGATTCAGTCTTTTTGTAATGATTGTTTTTCAATTGCTTTCGACTTTTCTTGTTTACCTTTTGTAGAATTTCTTGAAGATTCCTTTTTGTGTCTGCTATCATCACAGTGTTCTCTGTATACCTTATAGTAAAATTGTGGCTGTCAATAATGAATCCTTGTAAGACTTCTAATTCTCTGTGAATAACCTCAATGTATACTTTTGAATGGTCTGGTAAGAAGACACATCCTAATCTTCCAACCTTTTTATATTTGTATATTTACTGAAATTCTTTCCTAGCTGTATACAGTTGCTTTGCAGCAAATATCGTGTATAGATTTTTCTGATACTCCTCTCACATTTGTCAAGGTTTCCTAGCATTTCCAACATTTTTTGTGTTGTACTTCATTCAACTTTTTACATAATTGATGAAATATAAATATACAAATATAAAAACATATATCATCTATATCTATAAAAGTGACAAGGGTGGACGTTATGTAAGTATTTGTTTGTTTAATAGATTCGACTTAGCGTCTGCATTTTGCAGTCTAGCTCGACGGGAGTTGCGCTCAGATGTAGATCAAAATTTTAGAACGCTAACGAGGCCTTGAAATTTTTCAGAAAGCCAAAATTAGATGTAGAAAAATATATATTATCACCCCCATAAAATCAAGGATCAGTTTATATATTGATTAGATTATAGAATCGATCACTCCACTTTATAATACCTATATCTATGTATGTTGCCCCTCCCTCTCTCACTCTAATCTAATAGAGTATTCTACATTGTTATCTGTATCTATAAAAGTGGCGAGGGTGGACGTTGTGTAAGTATTTGCTATGTAAATTCATCATAAGTTTTTTATTCTTATTAATGCTTAAACTTCCCGAATGAAACCGGTTCTGGATGAGCGATTGTGTGGATTGAAATACAAATTAAACACCAAAATACTGTTTTTTTTTTTTGGTTGTTGTTGTTGTTGTTGTTGTTTTGTTTTTTGTGAAGAAAATGGGACACGCCATTTTAAATGATGATGTTTGGGGTTTTGCTTGCAGGAACTAATTTGAATTGAACCTTTTCTCTTTTATATTTTTGTCAGAGTGATCCGCATTCGCTATCATTTTTACTTTTCAACTATTTCGTATTTTTTGTTGTGTTGGTTGGAGTAGATAGATCTATCTATCGCCCGGTTCACACTCCACCCATGTCTATTGAACAGGTGAAGAGGCTCAAAACTTTTTCCCTGTTTAGGATGTGGTTTCCGGTTTTTTCTTTATCAATCTTCTCAATTGTTTTTCAATTGGAGTAGATAGATCTATCTATCGCCTGGTTCACATTCCACCCATGTCTATTGAATAGGTTAAGAGGCTCATCCCTTCTTCCCTGTTTAGGATGTGGTTTCAGGCTTTCTCTTTTCCAATCTTCTCACTTTGTTTTTTTTTTCAATTGGAGTAGATAGATCTATCTATCGCCCGGTTCATACTCCACCCATATCTATTGAACAGGTGAAGAGGCTCATCCCTTGTTCCCTGTTTAGGATGTGGTTTCCGGCTTTCACTTTTCCAATCTTCTCACTTTGTTTTTTTTTTCAATTGCAGTAGATAGATCTATCTATCGCCCGGTTCATACTCCACCCATATCTATTGAACAGGTTAAGAGGCTCATCCCTTATTCCCTGTTTAGGATGTGGTTTCCGGCTTTCTCTTTACCAATCTACTCACTATTTTTTCAATTGGATTAGATAGATCTATCTATCGCCGGTTCACACTCCACCCACGTCTATTGAACAGGTTAAGAGGCTCGTCCCTTGTTCCCTGTTTAGGATGTGGTTTCCGGCTTTCTCTTTACCAATCTACTCACTATTTTTTCAATTGGATTAGATAGATCTATCTATCGCCGGTTCACACTCCACCCACGTCTATTGAACAGGTTAAGAGGCTCATCTCTTGTTCCCTGTTTAGAATGTGGTTTCCGGCTTTCTCTTTACCAATCTTACGTAGCCCCCTGCACATCAGTGGCGTTACCGCCTTGCTCGGGGTGATACGATTAAAAAAAAAAACAGCGTTTATATGTATTTTGGTAAATATTTTTCCGACGAGGCTCTCTCACTCGCCTCTTGTGAGGGGAGGTACAATGGTTGGAAGAGTCCATTCGGTCTGTTGGTGATGCAGAAACGTAATATATTTATTAGAATATAAGAGATTTAATAAAACGGTTAACTTATATGCTATAAACTATTGTTATAAGGCAAAACATGTAATATATTTAGTAAAATATAATACATTTAATAATACGTTCAATTTATATGCTATAAGCTATTATTATAAAGCAGAAATCATGTCATACATTTCGTAAAATATAATTCATATAACAATACATTGAATTTATATGGTATAACTTATTATTACGAGGCAGAAAACATGTAATGCATTTCGTACTATATAATACATTTAATTAATATGATAAAAGCTAATTTCATCAGACAGAAAATATGTTATGCATTTTCGAACATATGATACATATAACAATAGTTTTAATTTGTGTTATAAACTATTATTACGAGATAGAAAACATGTAATAGATTTCATATGTGCGTTGTGGTGCAGTGGATATCGGCTCGAAACGATAAATCGGGGAGCCGAGTTTGAATCCCAGTTCGATTTTGCATTCACCTACATATTAATCCGTCTCTTCCCTCCAGTTCTGGGTTAAATAATAAGATAAATTGGGTTCTATAGCTTTGGCTGGCAACTAGTCTACCGCAAGAAAGCAATGGCAACCTACTGCGGGATAATCTTCTGCCTAGTCAGTCATGTCTTTTTCGAGACTTGATCGCCCAAACCGTGTATCACGTATGACACTTAAATGACTGTGTACATTTCATAATGCATTTAATTTTTATAGTATAAACTATTATGGTAAATAAGAAAATATTTAATACATTTACTGCTGTTATTATTATGTCATTTTTCATCATATTTCCATTTCTGCTATGGTCGCACTACCAATCAAGTCTGCGGGAAGACCTAAGGCAGGTCGTGACGTGTTGTTATGGTTTCATGTTTTTTCTATCTTCCCCATCATCCCTAGCGTTACATAGACAAAGTTTTCCTTAGTGTGTGGGCTGTACTTAATAAGACAATTGTTTGTATATCTTTTAAGCTGGGGTTTCCAGGGATTCTTTCAATGTGTTGCTTTGTTCCATTTTTTTATCATTCGAAGTGCACCTACTATCATTGGCACAACTATTATTATTATTATTATTATTATTATTATTATTATTATTATTACTAAATATCATGTCATTTTTTTCTATATTGTTATTCATTGTTCATAACCTTCTTGCATTGTCAGTATCCGTATAATATTTAATTTTTTTCTTTATTATCATTATTTGTATGCGACTTCAATATTAGCCTGACATCATATTCATCATTATCGACATCAAAATTATATCCTTTTTCATTATGCTCCTTTTCCTCATCAACATCAATAACTTTTCTTTTCTTCAGATTCATTATATGAATTCTTCTTCTTCTTCTTCTTCTTCTTCTTCTTCTTCTTCTTCTTCTTCTTCTTCTTCACAATTTCTGTTCCTCCTTTCCTTTCCTTATCTCTTACAGAGATAACACGTTTGTTTTTTAACAACCACAGATTACACACATCAAACGTTCTAAAAAGGCCCGATCGACAGTGCACTCAAGAAAATTGTTGTCCACCACCCAACACTATCACCATCATCGTCTGTTGCTGAACGCTAATCATGATCGAGCGTCGTGTGGGGTGAAGGTTACACCCAGCCTCAGCTATTTTTGTATCTGATTGCGTCACCCTATTAAATATGACTAAAGCGACCTCACACCACGCCTCAGAATAATGGCGACGTTGAAAAGTGTCAGTAGATTGTGGGAAAAATCAAGTCATGTGTATATTATTTTCTTGACTCTTTGTACGGCTTATGATGATTCAAACGGATCGATCCTTAATCAAGATTTGCAATTATGAATGACATCATAGTAAGAAATCCAGCATCGAAAGAAACGTCAATTATTTTCTTTATGTTTTCAGTTATTTTTATTGTGTGGTTTTACTTCGAAGTCGAGATGACACTGCTCAGTTAAGTGGCAAATTTCTCCGCATTAATCCTATTTATGTTCTGTCTCTATCTTCATATAGACCACTTTACAACAAAGAACGTGTTTGCCAAAAAAACTATTTAACTGTAAACCATTGAAAAAGTATATCTAGTTGGTTGAGTTGCGATGATGCTTAGTGCCGTGATTCTTGTTTTTACCGGCTCTTCTAAGAAATCCAAAGGATATAGTCTAGTCGCAAGATAATACATACTTACATTCTAACTGCTAATGTTAAATCTGTCTAGAAATCAAGGACTCTCATTAATCAACCATATTCACTACCCACACCATTTTCCTCAAAATTCTAACTGTCAATCTACAAGACTTGTTCCTTATCACTAACCCCCACCAACATCCCACACACAACTGACCAAATATAAGAAAAGAGGCTTTCCATTTCTGAACAGAGAACCATTCTTTGACCCCTTATAAACAGAATTCTTTGTTTATAAAAGGTCGAAGTATGAATGCCTTAAAATGACATGTTGAAAATGGCTATTTCCCTACTAAGTTTCATCTGAATTTACAGAAAGATAAAGAAATATCCGCTCTGTAAATTGAATTGGTTTGCATTGAGCTCTCTATTGGATCAGTTTTAATATTTTAACGATATTACTAGGATCCTCCTGGTTAATTTATCAACCGTATCACGGATTTTACCAATCCTTCCCTGAATTTAACGCATATATATATATATATATATATATATATATATATATATATATATATATATATGAATGTGTGTGATACATTTACCTTCCTACAACCTCATTCTCTCCTACTCACCAGAGCTGCATTATCACTGCTCTATCGTAGCGAAAAAGCAGCGATAGTGCTGGCGAAAGTTTCATGCCAAATGTTTTAATTTTTGGTCTTCCATTTCAGACCTCAATAGCTAACGCTCACAGTGCTACTTCCATAGATTTTAATAAGTCAATTTTTCTCCATATTCCAATTGTCAAAAGACATATTTTCCAAAGAACCACTAGTGTGTGATTTTTATTAATATTATTTCAACCACTTCAACATTATGCCGAATTGTTATATCGCCTCCGTAGCTCAAAATGTCTTCATACTTCCTACTCTTTCGCAATCTCATATTACGAATCTCATTCGGTAAACCTCTAATTTACTGGATGTATTGAATAAAAATTAATATATATATATTATTGTCATCTGCAGACAGATCTGTTTTGCTGTATCACAGCTCATCAGTACGGTTAGACTCCGGTTGCTACACAATGAGGCTCGATACCCGACCGATTTGGTGTCAGTCGGCGACTCTACCCCTGGGCCACGAGGCGTTCGATGGAAGTAGGCACTCTTTTTAGCGCATATATATATATATGTGTGTGTGTGTGTGTGTGTGTTATTGTTTAGAACATGTACAAATAACCATCTACTACAAAGTGTACATTTTGTTTCGACATTGAAAGGACAATGTCTCATCAGTTAGTGTGAAGGAAGAATAAAAATTCTTTACTTTATATTGGCGAATTATGTGTGAGAATTACGTGGGGTAGAAAATGGGAAATCAGAGTTGTAAGTTGTCAGTTAGAATTTGAACAAAGTTACCATTATTTCATACTACAAATTGTGATCTAATTAAAGTGTATATTAAAAAGAGACTTCCTAAATTTTAAATCAAGTTTAAATATAAAAACATTAAATATAAAACTAAATTTAAATACAAAAATATTTGTACCTGTATACGTCACTAATGCAGATATGTTTATCCACTACCAATTCCTATCCATTTTTAGCCCATCCTCTCCTACTCCTTCCTACCCCATATACATTTCTTTACTTCTTTCTGTTTGTTAAACACAAAGGGCTGGCCATAAAAGGCTGTAAAGGACCATAACTTATCTTCTACTATTAAAACTGTCTCTAATATTTAAACATGTCTATTAATCACCTCACACTTCTTCATCTTTCCTCCTTTTGTTCAAATTCTAACTTATTACTTCCAACTCTGATTTCCAATTTTTACCCCCATTTGCCTGTTACATATAATTCGCTAATATAACTTAAAGAATTTTCTTTCGGCCTTCACACTACCTGACGAGACAATGTCCTTTCAATGTCGAATAAAATGTACTCTCTGAAGTAGATGATAATTTGTTTGTGTTCTGAACTATAATTTATAATAAATATTCATAGCTCTATTTTTTATTGAGCACTGTTTTAAATTAATGCTTTGAACTTTGTTAATATTTTCTTTGTTCCTTATTCACTGGTATATATATATATATATATATATATATATATATATATATATATATATATATATATAATGATTTGTTTGAAGATTATTTTTGATCGATACTCGTATTTAGGTAGATATTCAGTTTATAATCAAACCGATCGGCATTCGTTGTCGAGAGGTCTAAGACGCGCCAGATCACATGGTGACTTCCTCTATGTGGGTAGGGGTTGCAGGTTTGAATCCTGCCAAATGACACACATTTTCGTAATAAACATTTATCGTAAATGATCAGGCCAGTAGAAATAAATATATATACTGAATGATTATAACCAGATATCTACTTAAATACGAGTATCGATAAAAATAATGTTCAAATTAATCATTTCAAATTGTCGGTTGTTTATAACTAAGTTTCGTTAATCTTCGTTAATTTCCGTAATATATATATATATATATATATATATATATATATATATATATATATATATATATATCCAGGTAAAGTGAATCAAAGGTTTTACGTTTGTGAGTCCCTAGGAATTTATTTTTTTATAAACTGTGCTCAATACAATAAATATTGTAGAGTTTAATATAACCATATAATTATGAATTAAATGTACATTGCAACGCGGGAATATCTATGTTTCGACATAAAATCTCGTTATCAGGCAATGTTGGATATTGGCTGTGAAAATGATTTATATTTAAATAAAAGAAGAATATGCTTTGCTATGTATGTATCTGGGAAGATATAAAATTTATATCTGTGTTTCTTTTAACTAATCAGAATAAAAATTCACTTTGAAATTCGGCCAGTAATTCCAGCATACTTACATATTTCTTTCTTTTTTTCTTTTTTCTTTTTTTGTTTTTTTTCTTTTTTACTCCCTAACGGTCAGAGTGTCAATTTACTTTTAACCTGATTTTATTTTCATTTTTTATTTTTTTTTTTTGCTTCTGATTTACCTTTGATGTATCTATTCTAGTAATAAACATTTCCTTTCTGCTTTCTCCATATTTTGACTTCTTCTTATAGAAAACAGGGAAGTGAATAAAGAAAGGAAAGAACTTTTAAAATTATGTTAAAACTTAAGGAGGCTTTTGAGTAAATTTACTTTTCTTATCACTACGTATTTGTTTCTAATTTTTTCAAAACCTTTATTTTATCAATAACATTTCTACATTTTATTCTAATTTATTTCCTGCTATCATTATCCCAGCTTTTTAATATCTATTTATTTATTATGAAAACGTTTATTATATATAAAAAATTGATAAACCAATTTATTTATTTTATTTTAGTATCTCGCCATTTATTATCTTTCTTAAGCAAATTTTTGAGTATATGCATGTTAATTAATATAATATTTAATCCATTAGATAATGTGAACATTTTGCAGTGTCTACACACGTCATTTATTTTATTGCGTTTATTTAATATATTTTTATTCTTAAATGATCTAATAATATGTAATTTTTCGTATAGACACTGCTGGCATAGGTCGTTTAAAGACTTACATGTTTTAGCTTCTTTTAGAATTTTCCCGTTTTTATGTGGGTGTTTTTTATTTTCCTTAGATACCAATGATACCAATGATAGGGATGCTCTATTTCTGTACTTATTATTGTTAAATGATGACGAGTGTTGACAAATGCGATTTTTAGAGTGTTCTTAGTAATACCTAGATAAATCTTTACATTACTAGGGTCTTCCTATGAAGATATTTCACATTGATAGACGATTGATTCCGTTAGGCACCAGTTTTCTAGCGGCCAATCTATAGGGTTTCTACAATTACATTTTTTCTTGTTTAAATTGTTATTTTCCGTTATTAGGTTGTTTTTGTTCAATTTGTTGAATTTTTTAAAAATGCTATTAATGTTTTATTTATGATTTTTTTCCAGATTGTTCATACGGCTGTAACTTAATTTGATAGTACTTACTTAATGGATTCTTTTCCTGAAAGTGTTTCTTAATAAATGCGAGGAAATTTCTCCCCAATTTACTGCTAGTCATTTGGTTGCAAGTTGGTTTGTACTAAATAATAATTCTACTCATATTTTTTCTTCGGGGGTTGCTTTTTCCTTTTACATATTTAATATTTGGTTTTTAATATCTACTCTTTTTAAAATCAGTGTTATAAAAATTGCTATGTTTATTAAATATTTCTTCATTTGCTGAATTTCTACTAAATCTGTATTGTATTGATGAGGGTACATGTTTAATAACATATGGAGAGTGGTTATATTTCGGGTGGAGATACAAATGATTAGTTTTTAGCTTTTTATATGGTTGGTGTATCTCCTTCTAAGGTTACATCGAGGAAATCTATATTTTTTTATATTTGTATTAATAATTACTTTTACATTAATGTTTTTAAATTGTATAATATTGTATAATTTGAGATTGTATAATATTAATAAGCCTACCAGATGTAAAGATTCCGTAGAGTCTGGAAATTTTTTATAACAACCTAATAAAACAGCCTAATAACAGAAAATAACAATTTAGACAAGAAAAAATGTAATTGTAGAAACCCTATAGATTGGCCGCTAGAAAACAGGTGCCTAACGGAATCAATCGTCTATCAATGTGAAATATTTTCAGAGGAAGACCCTAGGAATGTAAAGATTTATCTAGGTATTACTAAGAACACTCTCAAAGTCGCATTTATCAGCACATGACTTTATTTGACAATAATAAGTACAGAAATAGAGCATCCCTATCATTGGTATCATTGGTATCTGACCGTTAGGGAGAAAAAAGAAAAAAGTAAAAAAGAAAAGGAAAAAATAATGAATAAACAACTGGCCAAATTTCAAAGTGAATTTTTATTCTGATTAGTTAAAAGAAACACAGACATAAATTTTACATCTTCCAACATAGATACATACATAGCAAACCATGTTTTTTTATTATTTAACTATAAATCATTTTCACAGCCAACATCCAACATTGCTTGATGAAAAGATTTTATGTCTTTTATGTCGAAACAGAAATTTCCGTGTCGCAATGTTCATTTAATTCATAATTTTGTGATATATATATATATATATATATATATATACATGTGTGTGTGTGTGTGTGTGTGAAAATGTGTTAGAAGATGTGAACATTTTTTTTTAAGTGTAAATTTATTGTTATGATTATAGATATTACTTATTTTTGTAAGATATATTAAGTATCTATAATGTTATTTGTGTCGTTACACGGTTTTCGAGTCTGAAGTTGACTCTCTTCAGGTGAATAATCTTGTGATTTTACATATCTCGATCCATTTGTTTTTCTGGTGGCGAAATTATCGTGAATATATAGCGATAAGCGGTGAGCAGGTCAGAAAGTTCATATGCGTGCGTGTTTGTTTTATTTTTATTTTTATTTTTTTTTTTTTTGCACTCGCACGTTAAATCCCTTCCGTCACTTTTGTTGGTCATAAAATTATTTTGCAGTGACATGCGAAATTTGATTTCCTCTTTATACTTCAAAATTGTTTTCAGTGATTTTGATTCAATTCTAATTTACGAGTCATCTAATTCTTTTTGTTATTTTTGGAATACTATTTTTTGCAACGGTTCCGGATATTTTTTTCTTATCGCATTTGAATATAAAGTGTCTGTGAGTACCTTAGGTTTTTCATGTTGTTTGGTTGGGTGAAAGCTTGTACATTTTTTTAATGAATATTTCTTCCTGCATTATCAGCGAGACATAATCTACATTCTGATAGATAGTCATTACTCTGAATTTACCTCCACTACATTCGTCTAAACGTTGGTTGACGTACAATTTCCTGTTATTGCCTAGCTTAGTGTTACTTTTGTGCAGGGCTATTCTTTTATTTAGGTCTTGTGTCACCCACACGTATAGTTTTACGCATTCATCGTATTTTAGAGCATAAATTACGTTTTTCGAATGTAGATGTGTCTTTGAAGTGGTTTCCTTTTATTATTATGTTGCATACTCCCCCTTTTTTGTTGCATTTTATGCCAACCTGTGTTTTGTGTTGCTCGAATTTTGATCAGGTTAGTATGTTTTAAAATGTTTTGGTTGGCGTTTGCTTTTAATTATTTTAGGTATCTTTAAGATTTCGTTTATTTTATCATTCTTGTTTAGTAATTCTATGTATCTTTTTATCTTTGTAAATAATTCTGGGTTGTTTTTGTTGTATGTGGAGACGTGTGCTAGGATGTTTTCTTCTCTTTCATTTTTTGTTGGGGTGTTTCTTTAGCCAGTTGGAACCCTGTTTCTTAGTGGAATTGGGGTATTCTCTTATTTATAGTGTGTTTTGTAGTTTCTCTAGGCGTATTTTATGAAGTTTTTCGTCAGCTACTATTGTGCAAATTCGTCGTGCGAGGGAGAAGGGGAAGGCGTTCAGACAACTTTTAGTATGGTGTCTCTTAAAATGCATCAAATTCTGTGGATGCATTGATTTTACGTTAATTTGCTGAACATCAACAAATCAATTTCATAATGGTTTATTGTTTCATTCAATCAGCTAATCAATCACGAACTTGTTTCCACATATTAAAAATTAACTCAATCAGTCTTCTAACATATAAGTTTTTGCATAAAAAATAAATCTTAGCATAATCACTTCCTTTGTCAATGCCCATTCAACAGGTAAAAAACAATTATGATGATGATGAGTTATGACAGATGTCGCTTTCGATGATGAACGACCTTGCTTCCTTTATCTTTCGAATTACATTTGGGTCCGTTATATTCACTTACGCAGAAAATATCGTCGGTAAATGTATAAATCCATTTTTTACTCCCACTTGTGGATTACATAGTAGAATTTCTATCTGGAAAAACAGTTCTCAAAAATCTGTTAAAGCAATAGTCACTTTCAAACCATTTGAATCATTCTTACAGTCTAAAATATATTTCACTTTCATATCACCCACAAGAAGTTGGTAAGTCGTAAAAAGTAAATCATTCAATCAGTTAATTAATATCTATCTATCTATCTATCTATCTATCTATCTATCTATCTATCTATCTATCTTGGTCTATTCAAATCTATCTATGTATCAATCGCAATATATTCATATATATACATGCAAGTATATGTATTTATTCATATATTTATCTTGATCTATTCACATCTATCTATCTATCTATCTATCTATCTATCTATCTATCTATTTATCTATATATATATATATATATATATATATATATATATATATTTATCTTGTTATATTCACATCTATCTATCTATCTGTCTATCTATCTATCTATCTATCTGGGAACAGTGACGTGGTGAAATCGCTAAAATCAAGTTTCGTTACAACATGTTACAAATGAGTAGTGAGATCGATACTCATTGAGTAACGCCTACGTTCGGCCTTGTACTATATCTAAGCGGCGCTTAGAAAATCTAGCTATCTACGTAAAAATAATAAAAATGTGTTTCTGTAAATTTGAAAAAAAATCTCTTTCACCGATGTCAATTTCTCTGAAAATATGACGTAAAATATGACGTAAGATATGACGTAAGATATATGAAGGTTTGGATTTTAACACGATACGCGTTTTAGGTTGAAGCCTTTTTGTTCAACTATTCGAAAACATTGGTTAATTTTCTATATTAATGAAATCTATGATAAGAAAATTGTCATAATTTCTCACCTCGTTTGTTTCTTTCGTACTTAGTCGTGAAGGTAGTGACAAGTTTTGTATATATGAATAGGACTTTTTGCCTTTGAACTAAATACCTTTCCTCGTTTTTTGCCAGTGACAACATTCAAGGCTCGGTTAATCAATCTTGAACATATGTTTCTGTCAGGCTTTCCTGTCTTACAAACTTGTAAGAACACAAGGTATCAAGTAGGTCAAATTCACCAGGACAGGCTTCATGCAACATATGCCCATTACATGACAAAATATCTTCAAGTCAACCAGAAGGACGAAGCATACAATGCCTTTCTTATCTTTTATTTAGTTATATCATTTAATGTGCCTTCTTTTCAGAATATTTAGCATGCAGATTTTCAGGAAAGAAATGGTTATATATATATATATATATATATATATATATATATATATATATATATATATATATACACTACCGACCAAAATTATTTATTTTTAAAGAAATTATGTATTTCATACTAATTTTAGTATTTTTAGTATTTATTGCCATGTGGATTCTTTTAAATGAAAATACATTGGTTCTTTTTTAATACTGCACAATAATATATGCATCAAATGAACTTCCACTTGCTAGTTTCTTCTTCTTATTGACTGACCGAAGCAAAGGCTTCCTGGCTTCCTTGGAAAATTTTGAAAAATAATAATTACAAAAAAAGAAACATTATATTTTCATTCAGAATCCCCCACTAGGCAATAAATACAATAAATAATATAGAATACATAATTTTCTTCAAAACTGGGGTGGCCTAATAATTATAGCCGGTAGTATATATATATATATATATATATATATATATATACAAACAGACAGACAGATAAATAAAACTCAACACATCATCTAAAGTGGTTATAAATTATAATTCATTTCGACGAGCTAATATGCTCATCTATTCAGACCACGATTTTTTTATAATCATTTCACACTAATCGAGGCAGAACTGTCACTGGTGCGCTGGGGATTACATAAAAATTGAGAGATGAGAAAGAGAAAAAGTTACAGGAAGTGTCAGAGAATGGACAATAGAAGGATGAGAACACTGTATGAAGCGATCTGCTTGCGAGTAAAGAGGAAAGGAAGAAGAACATGATCAGAGCTTATAGCTGTCAGGGAAGCAAGTACACGGAAAATGATTCTAAATCTATCTATTGCGACCCTTATAAAATAAAGCTAAAAATTTCTATTCAGGATCATATTACTTGATTTTTTCTTTTTTTGAGAAAATTCAAATAAAAAAAAATCGTAGTCTGAAAAAAATAGTATATTAGCTTATCGAAATAAATTATAATTTTAACCTCTTTAAAGGATGTGTTGAATTTTCCTATATGTATATCATATTGCTCTGAATAATATTCATAGATCTCTCTATAGAGATCTATGGATTAATATTTCATATTAAATAGATCGTTTTAGATTAACCTCTTTATTTACGGACTTGGCAAAATAATATATGTATATGCGTGCGTGCTTACGTTCGTACCTGCCTGTTGTATACCTACCTACCTACCTATGTACAAGCATGGAATGTTCCTATCCTCGAACGCACGCACACGCACACACACACACACACACGAATTTACTAATCATATCCTGGAGTTTTACCTCCGTATACACCATCGCACACACACACATACACACACACATACACACAGACACACACTTACACGTACATGCGCACGTATTTACTAATCATATCCTGGATTTTTACCTCCGTACACACACACATACGCGCGCGCGCACACATATACACACACGTACATGAACACGCAAATACCAATCATATCCTGGATTTTTACCTTCGTACACACACACACACACACACACACACACACACACACACACACACACACACACACACACACATGTACACACATTAACTAATCATATTCTGGATTTTCACATCCGTATACACACACGCACACGCACACACAGACAGGTACATGCACGCACATTTACCAATCATATCCTGGAATTTCACCTCCGTATACACACATGAACACGCACATACACACACAAGTAGAGGCACACGCATTTACTAATCATATACTGGATTTTTCTTCCGTACACACACACAAACACACACACACACGTACTTGCACAAGCATTTACCAATCATATCCTGGATTTTTACCACCGTACACACACACACACGCGCGCGCGCGCACACACACACACACACATATATATAACATGGGGGGACATAAACAAACTATACAATATACTACAACACCTACACCCAAAATCAAGTTCACGCTAGAATATAGTTATAAAGAATTACCGTTCCTAGACATACTCATAAAAAACGGAAACATTCACATCATCAGAGACATTTACCACAAACCCACAAACACCCAACAATACCTCCACTTCAAGAGTCACCATCCAAAAAGCTGTTTAAAATCCATCCCCTATTCCTTAGCACGACGAATTTGCACGATAGTAACTGACAAAACCCTCCGTAAAATACGCCTAGAGGAATTACGAAAAACATTACAAATAAGAGGTTACCCCATCTCACTAACAGACAAGGGTTTCCAACTAGCAGAAAAATACCATTAGAATCCCTTCGGAATCCAAAAATCAAAAAGAAATATGCGAAAAGAATTTAAAAGACATCCTAAACTCATCGATATTCGAACAACACACAACACAGGGGGTCACAATATCCAACAAAAAAAATGTGGAGTATGCAACATAATAATAGAAGGAAAACACTTCCAGTTCGTAAACGCAACTACATTCCAAATAAAATCGGATCTGAGCTGCAACTTTTACGCTCAAAAATGCGACAAATGCACAAAGATATACGTGGGAGCGACGCAATGCTTGAATGATAGAATTTCCCTTCATAGAAGCAATATAAGATTATCACATAACAGGAAATTATAAGTTTCCCAACATTTGCATGAATGTAGTGATGACAAATTCAAAGTTATACCTATTATCAAAACACAGATTACGAAATATTAATAATGCAGGAAGAATGCTTCATAAAAAATACAAGCCTTCGCTCAATAAAACAACATGAAAACCACACACACACCGAAGACCATACAGACACACACATATATACACACCCACACATACACATTACCACATACATTCACACACACCAAATTCAAAAGATAACCACAAACAATAAAAAAAAGAACCAGATGACCCATTAAAAAACAATTCTGAAATATAAAGACTAAATTAAAAAACGCTCACACACACACACACACACACACACACACACACACACACACACACACACACACACACACCAAATTCAAAACACCGTCAAATCAATAAAAACTGACAACCAACTGACCGATGAAAAGGATTATAAACAAAAGCAGCTAGAAGATAATTTTAACATACTAAAAAGGTAACCCCAGACCAATATCATTTCAAAATGGGGTAAGCACTTGATTCATTCATCTGTTTATTTATTTATCTGTTTATACATTTTTACACGTGCTGATGGGAAAAAAACACAAACCATTCAATGCGCCAACATTTGAATTATTTTATCCTATTTTATTTTATTTTACTGATTTTATTTATTTTCTTATTTTTTCCTACTTATTTATAAAACCAAAACTTGGCGATCAGAAACAAAATGAACTCGGTACGTAAAGCCACAAATTTATTCGCCTGAAGAGAGTCAATTTTAGACTCGAAACACGTGTAGGGTCACAAATACCATTATGAACACTTAATGTATCATAACATGTATAATAACAACAACAATAAATATACACTTTAAAGAAAACGTTCAAGAAGTACTTAATACGGAGAAGTCTTAGCTGACCAGTGTAATTTCAGTCACGCTAATTCAAATTTTTTTGAAGGCATGATTGCGATATATTTAATCTTTAGGATTTTTGTATCTTGTTTTATATATATATATATATATATATATATATATATATATATATATATTATCTGTAAAATTTAATGCGATGCCCAATTTAAACTATTGCAATTTATAATAATTTCCATCAAATAATTGATTGCGTGCCGTCACCTTTCTTTACAAATCAAATATCCATAACTGCTATCACATTTCTTATCATGTAATCTTAATGACAGGATTAAATTAGGCTGTGCAAAATATTTCCACGAACTTTCTCTGTGACTTCTTCTCACCTGAATTAATTATGTAATGCTCCTAAGAATATTGTATGTGATATCATTTCGTTTACTCATTTTTACTTATTCCAAATTACATGTAATATTGAGGAGAAAAGTTCTCTTTATTTTTGTTCAAAGTTTCGTTGCTGTTTAAGTCATGACCATCTGTTGGTCAATCTTTTAGTAGAATGACATGTCTCTCAACCAAATTCTTCTGTTGCACAGAATCGCTTGCATTGTGCTTTGTAATACTGAAACATTACACATTTCTCTAAGTCTGATATCAAATGGTCCTTCATCAATTAGATATATTTGGCATTATTCAAGCTAACGTCAATTTTAACTAACACTCTATTATTGGGCCAGCACGTTTCATCTATCCTATCCTTGAATCTCAGTCATTAATACGAAGATGTGCTGCGTTTTGTTCGTAAGAATATTAGCCTCGCTTTCATGTTGGTCTCATAAGAAATTCAAGCGTATTTGAAATAGAATTAGACGTTATTATTATCTTTGTTTCATCGCTGAATTCGATCTTCTTCCATTTTCCCTCCTTTGACCAATTTAATCTTATCTTGAAATGATTATTGATTAATTTACTTTTCGTATCTGAAATACTTCATCCAGTTTTGTCTTGAAATATGTACTTAGTGCTATCTAATAGAACTAATTTGCACAACCCGACAAATCTCAATTATTTATAGAATCATGCAGTTGTTTCACCTGGGCCTTAGTCAGTTGCAGTGCCACCCACTTCTGCAACGGTGACAACATTGATCATCTTCGATTTAAATGAACATTTGTAGTCATTTACGAAAATAACTTTTTTTGAAATTCCGATTTATATGTTACTCTACGAAAGCCAATCTTATTAATCATATTTTTCAGGAAATCTTTTTTTTTTAAATCGCCATCAAAGAAAGACAGAAAGACGAAACACGATGTACACTACCGGCCATAATTATAAGGCCACCCCAGTTTTTAAAAGAAGTGATGTATTTCATACTATTTTTTCTATTTATTGCCAAGTGGATAATTTTAAATGAAAGCAGAATGGATTTTTGTTAATACTGCACCATAAAATGTGCATCAAATAAACTGTTCTGATGTCCAGTTTTTGTGCTCTCTTCCACATGCTAGTCTCCTTTTCTTATCGGCTGGCCAAAGCAAAGGCTTCCTGGTTGCCTTGTAAAATTTTCCAAAGTAATAATAACAAAAGACCCATTCTATTTTCAGTCTTTCTTGACGCTTGAGACTTGAAGCAGTAGAAATGTGGTTTTACAGAAGCATGCTGAGGATACCATGGACAGAGCAAGTGTGCAACGATGAGGTGTTGGAAAGGATGCAGACGAATAGAAAAGTGATAATAAATATCAGAAAGAGACAAATGAGGTTCCTGGGACATGTAATGAGAAGGGAAGGCCTGGAGAACTCGATACTCACAGGTCGGATAAATGGAAGGAGAGACAGTGTAAAGCAGCGCAAGACGTACTTGTTAGGTCTGAGCAAATGGTTGACGGAGCAGTGCTTGGAAGAGATACCAAGAGAAAAATTATGGAGAGCGACAAAAGATAGAGCCAACTGGAAGTCCATGATCGCCTACGTCCTAAAAAAGAATAGGAGATTAAAAAAATAAATAAAAATAAATAAATACATAAATAATTATACGCATAAGAATTTAAATGTATTTTAGGGATAATTTAATGTTTATTTTTTCCATGGCTGTAATATTTTATTTTTTGTTTTTCACTTATGTTTTTTTATTTTATTTTTTCTAATCTCTAATGGAATTCTTTTCCGTGCTAAATCATCCTGTTTTCGTTGTCTATATGAGCCATTTTATGAAAAGTGTTCTTGAGTCATGTGCCTCATAATGATGATCGAAATATGTTTTAAATAAAAAAGGTTCTTTCATTTGCAACAGAAGCTTCTGTACTTTGTATTTTTAATCGTTTTAGACCAATCAAGGCTGGTATGATACTAATACGCTTGTATGCTACTAATGTGCAGGGGTTACAGGGAATGAAGGTTGAAGAGAAGACGGAAAATAGGGATGATTGAGGAAAGGACAAATGATAAACATGTTTCAAGAAGACAGAACATGGCGATTGAGCTTGTACTTAGATTTTTGAGAATTATATTAATCAGGGAAGCAAAAAAACGGAAAAGTGTTCCACGGTTATGAAATGAGAGAAAAGAAACGGTGGGAGTAGAAACCTTAGTTGCACTTAGCTATTTCAACATTAAACTTTTTTAATTTAATGACCTGCATAGATTCATGTAGTCAGGACATTAGATAAAAAACAGCTACTCAGAGCAGTTGCCATGAAAATATTTATAAAAAGACAGAGGGAAGCCACGTTTCGCTGACGAGAAAGTGACTGAGTGCGAGATGCCATTTCTGGAAATTAGAGATACTTCTTTGAATTTTGGCAAGTACTTCCAGATGAATGGCAGGAGAACAAGATCAGATATGGCAGAAGTTTTCAATGAACGGCCGAATGGTAGATATGCAAATGTTTAAGAGCAAGAAAGACATTTCCAGCACGATAGAGTGACTCAACTTTTCTAGCGATAGATGCAGCTTTTGGTTGTATGTAATCTCTCCACTTAAAGTCATTTGAAAACGTAAGACCTAAATGGCTTAATGTCTTGCTCCCCAGAAATCTATCGTCAGCCATACTGATGGCAGACAGAAAAGTTTCTCTATGGTGGTTAAATGAGAGCAGTTTGGATCTAAAGACAAAGACATAAGAAACGATATTCAGAAGTTTCAAGGTTGCAGTTCTTACAATAGTGCAGAAAATCGATAATATATATATATATATATATATATAAAAGGCAAGATGTTTGTGTGTGTGTCTGTTTATATGTCTGTCTTTTTCAGTCGTTTTATTTTAGTTTTTGCTTCGGGTTTGGTTCTAAGTAGGTATAGTTGTAGTTCTTAGTCTCAGCCATGATACCATTTACTCAGAGGACTTATTTAGCCTTCAAAATTCAGTTTATGACGAAAAAAATTGATTTGATATCGATATCAGGAAATCAGAATTTGACTTACATACATTCATTTTTCATTCAGTATACGGTTTCGCTTTAACTGGAAACAACTATTACTTTTTAGTCTTTCGTGCCAACGTCCAAAGAGTCTGAGCTCCAGGAACATGGATTAGTTTTAAAGCTTTCATTACACCCGAGCAACGCCAGGCTATACTACTAGTCGTTATTATGTTTATCTTCATGAAGATGTCGTTTAAGAGATAGTTCAGATTGAAAATGGCGTATTGATACCACAACTGACCTGTTTCTGCCATTTTCCTATGGTCTAGTCTTGAAAGAGTTCTAAAGCGGCTTTCTGGGTAATTAATTATTATCCTACATTCAACTACTATTAAACAGACGAAACGTTGCAAAACTTACAATTGTATTGCTATTACTACAGTAGATTTTCAGACGAATTACATTTCTTAGATCCACCAGCTCTCGCCTTCACTACTAGAAGGCCCTATGTCATGTTCATGGTGGTAAACTACATTTTCTTGCTTGTTTGATTTTCAAAACTTAATCCAGATATTTTTATAAAAACAATGAAATATTTCGAGATCGTGTTGGTATCCGGTTCTGTAATTTCGTCTTTTAAATTATTAAACTATTTTAAATTGACATCGATATACAAACACAGCCATTTTATTAAAGTAAATAAACTTTGTTTTTATCATCGTATAATCAATTAGAGTTCTTTCCATGTATTTTTTTCTTCTATGCGCCTTGTGCTTTCAGGACGTAGCCGATCATGGACTTCCCCGTCTCCCTATCATCTACCTGCTCAGGCCCTTCAAATATGATATCCGCTGTTTTCCTCTGTCTCTTTTTCCCTCTATCTGGCCTGTTAGTATCAGGTTCTCCAAACCCTCCTTCTTCATTGCATGTCCCAGGAACTTCAGTTGTCACTTCATGATGCTCAATATTATTTTTTTTTGTTTCCATTTTTTCTTACACCTCATCATTGCTCACATGCTCGGTTCATGATATCCGCAGCATCCTTCTTTAAAACCAGATTTTTAGTTGCTTCAAGTTTTTCCTTCATCTTTGATGATATTATCCAGCATTCACTACCATATTGAAGAACGAACCTCACACAGCAATCTAGTACTCTCTTTTATGTTTCTAGTGAAATTTCCTGTGTCTTAATACTTTACTCAGCTTCTGGAATGTGTCCTTCTCATGCGAATTCGCCTTCTGATTTCTTTGTCGCACTTTCTGTCTTCGGTTGGAACACTTTCTAGGTATTTAAATTTTTGTAACTGCTTGATTTTAATATCCCCACCTGTATTTGACATTTTGGGTTGCACTTTTTGCTGATGACCATGCATTTGGTTTTTCTTGCAGTTTATTTGTAGTCCTTTTTTGTTACTCTCTTCAGCTACCTTCTGTAGGAGGTCTTGTAGTTTCCTTTCCGTGTCTGCAGTCAGCACTGTATCATCCGCATATCTTATGTTGTTCAAATTGTAGCCTCCGACGACAAATGCTGGCATAACATCTAGGGCCCTCAAAATATTTTCTTCTGTAAAAGTTAAATAGATCCGGTGAAAAGGCACATTCTTGTCTTACACCCTTTGATACTGCATTTACGTATCTCGGCTCCAAACACATTAAAAATCAGTCTTATATTCTAATGCTGTTTTAATTCGATAGGTGAAGGGGAACAATGCTCAGGCGAGTTGGATGGCATTATTTTGTTCAGTTTCTGAAATCTATATGCATAATGTAACTAATAGTTCGATATGTTGCTGTTATTGCCTATGAAGATGTCTTAGTGGAACGAAGTTTGAACATACGGAATTTTTTTTTCTAGAGAAAATGAATAGTGAATTGTTATGAATAAAAAGAAAGAAAATGTGCTTATAGAATTGCCGAAATTATCCGATGAATATTTTCTGTGTAAGAAAATCCTTTCCCTATGTCAAATTCAAAAATCAATTTTTATTGGTAAACAGAGACTGTTGCCCGTTTGATGGATATGGAACTTCCAAAATACAGTGCTTGAAAATTGGCCTGAATGTGAAAGACATATTCAGATTAAAATTGTGTGATATAAAATCAAATGGAAGTAAGGAAATTTGTGTTACGTTGATCTTCCGACTGATGCAATACTTCCGGTCTTAAAATCAGACACAAATAATTCATGACAAACCCGGTGGATTTATGGACATGACAACTTAAGTGTAACTTTTATTGCCTCATATCATTCTTTTATATTCCCTTCTAATTTTAGTCAATGAAAGTAAAGCTTTTAGAAAATAATTTCAACACCACTGAATTTTATTTGTCTATTCATAAGATATTGAGAAATGTTCTTAGGAATGAATTTTGTAGAATAAAATTAATTACATATTCCTCTAACATGAACGTCTGCTTAAATCGCTTGGTAATCATTTTAAAAGGCGGTCCGGTTTATAATGCAAATACCATATCAAATCGATCAGTGACTTAATAAAACATATCTATACTTACTTTCATTTACAAGCGTCTAGTTTGAAATAGTTTTTACATCTTTGATAAGTGTGCATTATTAAACTTGGGAAAAGTATATCACACTGCAGTATTTTTGCAATAATTAAATAAATGATAAATTGTGAAAAATAGCATGTTTTCTAAAGAAAATTCTCAGTCGTTAATAATAAGTCATTACAGACAAATAATTTAAAAATATTGAATAAAAAGATGCTTAGGATTTTTGTAGGCAACAACTTGCTCCGAACATGTTTGGTGAAACTGATGACCTGAGTGCGTATTTCAAATGAAATACAGCATATTGGGCTAAATTTATCGGCATAAATTTAATTTTAGCAAATACACAAACAAAAGTTTAATTTAATACTTCGAATTTTTTGAAATTCTGGAACGCACACAGCTTTATATGTCTGAAGTTATAGGAATTTTTTATTTTCCATTCACGGTCAGCATATTGTGGCCGTGTTTATAGTTATGTTACTTAGTCTTGGCTTTTCTTTTTTATTATCACATATTCCATTATATTTAGTTTCTTTTAAATGTGTATAAAGCTATTGTACTTGTATCTTCTCTAGAATGATGCTCATGGAATTTGGTAGATTTTTATGTGTGCTTCAATGTGCGTTTAAATGAGTCCTAATTGAGGTATGATCGAGTAGATGTAACGTGATATGTCTAGGTAGGCATGTAGGAGCATGACCAATATAATTATGTATGAGTTTGATTTCATTAGGAACAGTCAGTCAGTCAGTCAGTCGAGTGTCATACGTGATACACGCTGGGGTGATCATGTCTAGAAAGAGACATGACTGACTGGGCAGAAGATTATCCCGCAGTAAGTTGCCAGTGCTTTCTGAGTTAGACTGGTTGCAAGCCAAGGCTATAGAACCCAATCTGTCCTATTATTTAACTTATAACTGGTGGGAAGAGACGGATTAATACCTTTCCCAAAGGTACTTGTGCGTAAGTGAATGCAAGGAATTCAACTGGAATTCGAACTCGGCTCCCAGATTTGTCGTTCCGAGTCGATATCCACTGCACCACAACGCACATTCTGATTAGGAACACATTTCTTTAAGAGGCATTTGAACTCGTATATAATATTGGTTCTCAGTAATTTTAGTTTTGCAGGTGCGTTGTTATTTATAAGGTTAAAAATATAGTAAATTTTTAGTAGAAAACACTATATTTTAAGAAGCCCGGTTCACACTCCACCCACATCTATTGAACGGGTGAAGAGGCTCATCCCTTGTTTCCTGTTTAGGATGTGGTTTCCGGCTTTCTCTTTTCCATTCTTTTTACCCTTACGTAGCCCCCTGCGCATCAGTGGCGTTACCGCCTTGCTTGGGGTGATATGATTAAAAAAAAAAAAAAAAAAAAAGCTACCAAATTCTAAATATATGTCCACTATGTAAACGTTAATTTTATTTTAGCGAAAACCAAACAAGAAACTGATAATCTAAAAACTAGTCCTTCACTTTAAACATGAACTTAGTCAAAAAAAAAACTCCCATTTTATTTGTTTTCGTAGATTTTAGTAATAACAAATTCACTGTTTCATTATATAAAAAAAAAAACAGTAGCAAAAATTCTCGCCACCTAAATTTTAAGAGTGAATTCTTATCTAGATATAAAAATGTAGTTTAAAAAATTTCCTATAGAAGCCATAGAAAAATTTCTCATGTCATCTTTTTCTTAAAGCACTCAGTAGTGCAAAACAGACCCTAATTAACAATGGATGTCTTAATTATCTCATCGACCACCAGAGCAAATTATTTCTTTCTAAAGTAACTAATAGCAACATTGAACATTCACAGAAAAAGTAATAACAGTAATTTCTCTATAAAATCTAAATACATGTTAACTATAAGCAAAAAACAAATTTTATCTCAGAAATATCAGAAATAAATACGCAACCCCAGTTGACAAGAACAGGAAGATTTAAATGATTTATTACAAAATGTCAAAACAGATAATCTTATCATAAAAATCAACACACCTTCAAAATCAAAATTACAGACAACCAATATTAGATACGAGTTCAAATGCCTCTCAGGGAATTGTGATCCTGATCAAATTAAACTCGTAAGAAATTATATTGGTCATGCCTACCTAGACATATCACATTACTACCAACCGATCATATCTCGATTATGACACATTTAAACACAATCAAAATCCTAGCAAACACCAACAAAGATATACAAGCATAATAGCCTCATCCAAATGCAAAAAAATCATTAAAAATGATGGAAGCAATGATAATAAAACTGAAAAGTCACATTCAATGACATTAATTTAGAACACGACCACAGTGTGCTGACCGCGTTTAGAAAAGAAGACCTTGCTATAAATTCAGCACATAAGAATCACACACATTTCATATATTTATATATATATTGTATCGAAGCAGCAGATAATTTTCTAAACATATATTGTTAAATATAACAGACAATGAATGTCTGTTATGTTTAATCATGGACCGTTCTAAATATCGTATTTTGGCTTTACTTTCAAGTGAAAATGAAGACAAAAATGGTCCAACGTTCGGATTTGTTTATTATGCTGGTTTTAAGCATATATATATATATATATATATATATATTAAATGAAAATATATTAAATATTAATATATTCATCTAAGCATATACTATATATGTGCTTAGATTCGGATTGTATTATTATGCTGGTTTTAAGCATATATATATATATATATATATATGCATGCTTAGAACCAGCATAATAAAAAACATAAAATAATATACAAGCCTGTTTCGCTGTATCACAGCTCATCTTTGAGGCTAAACAAATCCATTTGCTTCTGACAGGGATCGAGACTCGGCAGATTTTGTGTCAGTCGGAAGCCCTACCCCTAAGCCATTGGCGCATGGAATCAAAAAAGTTAAATTTTAACGCGTTGGATATAAGCAGTGTAAACACACGCTAGTTACCAAAAGAACTCAGTTAATTTCTGAATATATATATATGGACTGTTTAAACAATAATTTACTTTACGGATAATTTTTATAGGTTTCTGAGGAAAATTTTAATACATCTTATTCTGTCATCTGCGTTTCAAGTGTTGTGTCCTCCCGTGCCGAGTCAGTAATTGATTAGTATTTGTTATTTTTTTCTCGGTAGGTGATGTGCATCAATGTACAAACGTTCAGTTGCAATTTATTTACATTCAGAAATAATCTTAATTTTTTTCTGTCCATCACAAATTCGAGGCTCTTGTATCCTCTGACCTTCATCTGGTGTCTGTCGATTCGATTAATATTCATGGAATTTTAAACTAGAAACTTTATTTAATATACAGTGGTATGTTCATGTCTTTCCACTCTCAACGTCTAAGGATATATCCTCTTGTTCTTTTTATCAATGATCAGGTATTACTCGCCTTGTTTCCACTGAGTCTAAATCTTTCTGCGGACTTAATATATTGCCAAATTCACAAAATACATTCCGCATATCTTTTTTTCTATAAATTTCTTTTTCCAATTAAATGTTCTCACTAATAATAAATTTTCAAGCAACGTATACATTCATTCAATAATTACATTATCTCTCCCGTTACATTGCCATTAATCCGATAAAAATATTGAATGGCGTATTATAAAAAAGGACACTCAAGAAATCCAACCAATACTTATCAACAACTAATAAAAATTCTAAAATTTACAAATTAGGGAATCCTTAATATTAAAAACGAACACCTCAAAATCTAGATAATTTCATTTAAGAAAAAAATGCAAAATATATTCCATAATGAATCTAAAAGCCAATATAATATTACAAATTGACACGTGAAGTCGCATCGTTGCCAAAGAATAAAAGCAAAACTATCATAACCAATAGTACAATATAGTATCAGGGCTTACGGCCTATCACATTGAATACACCGGTTCTCGCTCGATCACCGAAGTTAATCAACGTTGAGCCTGGTCATTACTTAGATGGGTGACCTCTTGGAAATACTAGGTGCTGTAAGTGTTAAGTGACGGTTGTGCGTTGTGGCGCTGTAGATATCGGCTCGGAAAGAGAAATCGGTGAGCCGAGTTCGAATTCCAATTGAATACCCTGCATTCACTTCAGCACTGGTACCCTTGGGGAAGGTATTAATCCGTCCTTTCTCTCCAGTTATTGGTTAAATAACAGGGTAGGACTTGGGGACCCTGCACTTAAAAAATAAACTCCAATGAATCTTAATACTCGAAAAAGAAAAAAAGGATTACTAAACAAAAAACTTATCTAAAAAAAGAACAATTTATTGTTGAAAGAAAAAGGTATTACCAGCAATAAATGAAATAAAATTTAGTTGGCAATAATTGGCCCGCCGAGGTTGATTTACCATAAAAACAAAGCAACCAACAAACCTATCAAAAATTTCTGATAAAGTTTATGAAAGACAAAAGCGGACAGAAATTACCGAAAAATCTATGTTCAAAAATCCAGAAAAATGATCTTAAACGTAGAAAATTATCTAAAAGTGAAATTTGTTATTCAACCAAATTTGTTGAACTGAATTATTACTGCCAAATTAGGGAATTGAGAGGATTTTTTTACGATTTTTACAAGTTGATGAGATCCATGCGAATGAGACACGTCTTTTTCGTCGACAAGAGTTTAGTAACTGGTGAACTATCGTTTAATCGTGTTTTCCTTTCTTTCTGATTCTGCAGGAAGAAATTAGGCCCATTGCACATGATACCATTTCGGCAACCTCAGTTTTCTGGCTACAGTGGGTTGATTCTTCAGATGGTAAGGGTAATTTTTCGATGCGTTCTATCCTTGTTTACCAGTGGGTACCCAGTTTTCGTTGAGCAAAGACGAGTAGACTGAATAACGTATTTCAGCGTTTTTTCGAATTTTATCCTAAGCAAGAAATCTGTATCAAGCACTCTTTTATTTTGTACCATATCAGATGCTTCTGAAGGTAGATAAATAAATACTTATGTCAATGCGTGTACAGACTTTCTTCACCAGTAAAATAATTAGATTCTATACATAAAACATAACGGTAAATAAACGAATGAGTACATTAGTATATATTTAGCAGTATTGTCATGAAGGTTTCACAAGAATTAAAGAGAACGTTATCCGTCATAGAACAATATGAATTTAAACTAATGTACTTAGGAGAAAATAATTATTTACTAGATTTCATACGAGAAACCCATTTTGCTTTACAGACTCCTGCTAATAGAAAATGTGTATATGAATGTCTAAACGTTCATAGAAGAATGAAATATTTCATATATATATATATATATATATATATATATATATATATATATATATTCAGAAATTATAACATGAATATGTTAAAATATCACTACAGAAATAGCTATTTTGTTTCGACACTTCTTCTATCTTGTCAGGTGATGAGGTTTATTTCAAGTTGAAGGGTTTTAAAAGGTTAAAAACAAGCAAAAACCCCTTTAATCAGAGAGGCATTGTTGTATAGACAGTGTGGACCAATCAAAATAAAGCAATATGAAATTTGGAGAATATGTGAGCAGACTTAAAAATAATTTGGGAGGGGGCATTTGTATTAATATTTGATTAAATTGAGATCAGCATTATTAATTGACTATAACATCTACTTTATTATTATTTCGAAAAGTAAATTAAGTTTAACAATTTATTAGATTTAGAAATTTATTCATATATTAGACGAGGAAGAGCAAGAACGCACACATAAATAAACCTACTAACATCTACACATAGAAAAACAGACGTGTGTATACACATACACTGGCAAACAGTCACATATAAAGATTAATATACGCACGCATATATACATTCACAAATTTCAAAATTTTGTTTTTATCGACTTGTCAATTTGTCTGTTAAGTTTTAAACTCTATTTGGACTCAGACTGAATTGCCACACTATTGGATACAGTCAGATCGGATTCATAACATGACTAGCCTTGAATGAATGAGGTCATGGCAGACACAATCATATTTCAGTGCATGAACATATAAACAAAATTAGATACATACTTACGCAAATACACAAGCTAGAAATAAAAACGTACACAACTAAAAACTCTACAAATCGTAAAAAATATATAACCACATAGATGAAAATACGCAAAACCTCTGGCATCAAACTCGGTAGATACGCTATACACAAATCATTTGATCGCCTTCTTTAATTTTTGTTTAATTGTATTTTTTAAATCTCCTTACTTATTTATAACTAAGTAAATTAACCACGTTTCACCGAAACTTATTGCTAATGATTTTCAATATGCTACAATGGTAATAATAATAATAATAATAATACATTTCTTTATTAATTGATATGGCTTGTCCAGCGGATTGTAACATAGCAGCCAATGAATTCGAAAAACTGTCAAAATACAAAGACCTGGAAATTGAATTGAAGAAGATGTGGAAATTGAAAACAAGTATCATACCAGTGATCGTTGGTGCACTTGGAATGATAAAAAATGGAACAGAAAAACACATTAAAAGAATTCCTGGAAACCCCAGCTTAAGAGATATACAAAAAATTGTCTTGTTAGATACAGTCCACACACTAGAGAGAACTTTGTCTATGTAACGCAAGGGATGTTAAGGAGATATAAAGAAAAAGCATGAAATGGAGCCATAATAACACACCACGACCTGCCTTAGGTCTTCCTGCAGATTGGTAGGTAGTGTGACCTTAGCAGAAATAAAATTATAATGAAAAATGAAAAAATAATAATAACTATATATATGTGTGTGTTGATATATATACTTGCATATCAACATGTATATATGTGAACATAGGTGCAATGATGCGTGAATGACAAGGAATGGATATTCCCATTCTATATTTCTTTGTCATTATATATTTGTATAGATATGTGTGTGTGTGTATATATATATATATATATATATATATATATATACATATATATATATGATGTGCGATGAATAAATTGTCGTCTAAATTGAGCAAAATTAAAATAACATTGACATCTTATATTCACAAATATGTTTACCAAAATTACACAAAAGTATTATGAAAAATTAATTAAATTTATTCAATAAAATCGTCATTAGATTCAACCACGGCTTTCAGACGACTTCAAAATCTCCTGCATCTTCTTTTGGTCTTCTTATTTTAGTTGGTGAATGTCGCCATAATTCCTGCCTTCAGTCATATTAATCAAGGGCGTTGTCTGCGGTGTTAGGAGGTCATATGCAAGTGGTCTAAGATATTGTCTGACAGACATGATTGAGATCTCCTGCTTGTGTATCATAGCGTAGATTCCTGCTGATACACAGTCCTGTGCAAATATATTAGGACAAGAACTATTTTATCTTTCATGAGGCATCAAATAAAGTTTAAAATCACCTATATCCTAACGCTTTTGCACACTACCATTAGTGTGCAAAAGCAAAAGTATTAGGACAGGGGTGATTTTCCTAAAAACCTCACTGAAATTCAAAGACAAGGTGAAAAGCCAAACCTTTGTAAGAATTATTTAACTACAAAGGAACAGGAAGGAAGGCTTCGGAATTTGAATTTTCCCCCACAAAGCCCTGATCTCAATCGCATTGAACATCTATGGGATATTTTAGATTAAAAAATTGATAAATATAATGTTACTTTGCAAGACACACTTTGGGAACAAATACAAGCTGCTTAGCAGGAGATACTATTAGATACATTGAAGAAGCTTGTGATGTCAATACCTAACAGAATGAAAGCTGTGATCAAAGCAAAAGGCTATTATAATAAATATTAAATTTATTTTGTAACAAGCATTTTTCTTGTTAAAGCATTTTTTGAGTAAATCAAATAAAATTACTTTAATGAAATTGTTTATTTTCTCTCAGTATACCTCCTAAAAGATAAAATAGTTCTTGTTCTAATACATTTGCACAGTACTGTATATTGGGTCTCCTAGCAACCATCGTCTTCACCCATGTCCCAACTGCCTCCTCAAATTACTTGATTGACCATCCGTAATGAATCTGTGGCCCTATGGTAAGATGAATAGATATATAACGCGGCCATCACTGTGATCCAACCAAACACCATAGTCCTGACTGGATATATCTTCCAACTATTTACGAATTATATGTACTGACGTCAGATTGACACCTAAACACTATGAAATGCTGTTATTGAAGCTTCCCGTGTGAATGCCAAGAGTATATCATGACGTTTTCAAATTCTTCTCGAAATGAATTGCGTCATTGTGAACTTTTTTTTGCCCACCTGAACGTAATATATATGCAGATAAAAGCATTACGTGCATATGGCTCAATGAGAAATATAAATTAGCGAGAATTTATCATTCATACCTTATATATATATATATATATATATATATATATATATATATATATATATATATATTTCGGAGGTTCCGGAGATTAAAGAAATAGAAATAACAACCAACATATTTCATTTATTTCTTTAAACACTATTTATTTATCAATACTCGTATCTGAGTAGATATTCTGTTTTAATTAAACTGCATATTTATATAAATGTTTCTACCGGCCTGAATATTTTTGCGAAATTATTTTAGGAAAACCAGGTGTTTTCCAAACAAAATTTCACAAAAATAAGGCCACTAGATTTATATATATATATATATATATATATATATATATATATATATATATATATAAATTAGAGAAAATTTTCAAAATTCAAAGGTGTCGGATGTACATTTCGACATTTACATCCAACACCTTTGAATTTTGAAAATTTTCCCTAATTTATATTGGCTCTCTATTCTTAATGCATTGAGCTCTCTGCCTGCATCACTTTTTAATATTAAATTTTTTTAATATTGATTAGGATCAGGTTCTTGTAATTTACCTTCCTACTCTTCCATTTCGGATTAAAGAAAAACACAAATATACATATTTATATATATATATATATATATATATATATATATATATATATAGATAGATAGATAGATAGATAGATAGATATTGTTTCATTAAAAACCGAATATCAACTCAAAAACGAGTATCAGTTAAAAATAATGTTCTAACAAATAATATATATATATATATATATATATATATATATATATATATATATATATATAGTTTGATATATATTTTTGTTTTATATTTACATCCGTAAAATGTGTATGGATATTGCTTTGTTCAGTAGATCTGCTTATGCCTGTGGTAAAAGTTATATTCTTTCCATATATATATATATATATATATTATATATATATATGTGTGTGTGTGTGTGTGCCTGTGTTTGTGTCTATGTGTGTGTATGCGTGTGCGTGCATATTTGTGCATATGAATGAATGAGGTTTATTTGTTTCCGAGCACATGCTTTATTTTTCATTTTTCCGCTTATTTATTTTTTTGCTTTTATAATTACTTGCAAAAGATGGCCAAGGAAAGTTTCATCTCTCTATCTTCAATGCAGAATAACTGAACCACAATAACGTCCTGTCTATTTAGTTGCCGCGGGCCGAAGGAGAAACGCTCGCCTCGGGCAATTCTGGCGGGAAATATTGAGAGAAGCGCGCGCGGCAAGATAGTGGAATTGTTTGACAGAAATACCGAATCTGAAAAGGGGAAATAAAGCCTAAAAATGAAGGGGATGCGGCATAGATTTGTAAGGAACACTACAAGGGTGACTTGAATGGAATGGGGAGGTCAGGTAGATGAGAGAAGAAATCAGAAATAGTGGATTATGGCAGGTAGAAAAACGGATTTGCAATTGTGCAAGAACTGGGACATCTAAATGTGTTTAGTTATATGTGTCCGTTTTAATTTCACGATATTACACAATCATATAGACACATCTATCCACATATATTCAGAACCGCTATAAATCTATGGGATTGAATACACTTGGTTTATGAAGAGGAATTTCGAGCTATATTTACCCCATAAAAAATATCAGATTTATTATAATTTATATCCTTATAAATTGTGTATATCTCGACAAGAATAATTTAAAAAATAATTATATTCTGTATGTTTCTATCTACATATTTTTTTATAAATTTCATTGTAATTTATTTAAATACCTTTGCAAAAAATTAAGCTTGCACGTAAGCTAAATTGTCGTGAGAAATTCGAATAAAATTTGGGCCTATATATAATCAAAAATTGTATACTGTTTCTGTAATTGAAAAGTTCAATTCAGGCAAAATTGCTGACAGGCAGAATTACTAAATTATGATTTGATGATTGCATTGAACTGAGTGAAACTATTACCACTGTTCGGTTGTTGTACACGGGAACGTTATTCAGAAAATTGATATATATATATATTGATATATTGTTTAATTACTTAGTTTTAGTCATGATAAAATGAGACCAGTGCACATTTGTATTAAAAAGTGTTCAATACAATTATATTGTAGAGCTTTTGGATATTCTTAATTGGTAAACGAGTTATTATGCGTTAACAAATAAAGAATATATATATATATATATATATATATATATATATATGGGTGTGTGTGGGTGGGTGTTTGTGTAAAAGTGATATCTGATAAAATTTTAATAAATACACACATGTTAGGTTAATAAATATTTCTTATTTGTCTTATATTCTCTAGGAATGCCTTGAATACTCTTGGATACTGGCGTTTGTATACACTGTGTATATGTTATGTCGTGAGTAAGAATAAATAACTCAACAACAGGAATAGGTTAATTGTTAGATTCCGTGAAAATAGTATTTACAAAGGTTATTAGTATCCAATACAAGAATAAAGTTTAATCGTCTCAACCGTCGTAAGACGTAGTATGAGCAATGGGTACTTCCGGGTCGTCACCGGAAGTCTACGACTGACTTGTCGATCGGCTGCTCGGCACCCTCTCTTACGTAGATGCCACCATTACTTTACATAGTAATGGAATAGTCCATTATAGCCGAATAGGCGCGGGTGCCCCAACAGTATATAACACACTAAAATCTGTCTTCCTCTACCGCACTCTGTATTTTATATACTTTAACGACTAATATTGTCGGTATAAAAACGGCCATTTTCTCACAACAACTGCCAAATATTGTAAATTTTTAACATCATATATATGTAGAATAAGACCGATATATGTTGCCTAATGTTGCTATGTATTTGAACAAATAAAATACGTTGTCTAAGATGGCGGAAATCTTTCCCTTGCATTTATATGATAGAATATACTGAAAGTTTCACTAATAATATGTTGAGTTTTTTATGAGATCAACTGGTATTATTATTTTATAATAATTTCTTCATCTCATTTGTCAATGAATTTTATCAAACTGTAAATCTCGCAGCATAAAAACAAACAACGATTATTCATAATGAAAAATAAAAATACTTGCGGAGAAATTATTTTTATTGGCAAATGAAACTTTACTGAAGTCGAAAGGCTGCAGCTGAAATAAAGATGAAAGAAATATTCCTCCGCGCTGGAATTACTACTTCCTATCCATTCATTAGTATTTTTATTTATGAGAGACTACGCACATTATGCAGTTTGCTGCTTTTAGAAATGCTAACCGTTCGTATTTGATTATAAATGTGCATGTAAGAATCTGCTTGTATTTTTCGATAATATGTATTTAAAATTAAATCGTTAATGTTAAATAGCTACTTATCATCTATCGACATCCCTCTTTGACTAACTCAAATAACATAGATTTCTCCTGTCATAAATCTCGCCAAATTTTTCACAGTTGGGTATTCAAACGCAATTGATATTTGACTTTATTAATCAGATACATATCCCGTGTAATAAAACAATAAATGAGCAATTTTAATATTTGTCTATATTTCTGAGATGAGTTAACATTTACAGTAATTACATTGCTCGGAATATTGTCCTCCACTTTGCTGCTATTTGTACGACGTTTTGGTCGTTGTATACTCCGGTCTTCTTATGGTGCTAGGATATATACCGCAGTGATTTTAATAAAGGGTTCGGTTCGATATTTCTAGCACCTGAAAAAGGCCTTGATGTTCAAAGGCCGAAACGTTGTACAAATGGCAACAAAAATAGGACAATAGTCCGAATAATGTAAATACTTAGAACAATTTTAAATGTAGGAAATACGTATGCCCGTGTGTGTACCACGTGTATGAAAAGAAATAGATTTTTTAAATTTTAAATGCAAGTGCATGTATGTGAAAATAATGCTTATGTCAGCCGTATTTAAACTACAGAGTAGTTATATGTCGGTAACGTTAGTATGTGTGTGAAAGACAAACGAACTATATTTCCGTTCAAAATTGAAACGAAATAATGTATACAAGTAACAAGCAATAGATGATTTTTCTTTTTATAAATAAAGTTTATCTATGAGATAACCATCTGTGAATGTACGTGTTTATGAATCGGCAAAATTTATAATTCGTTTATCACTAAAATATCTCTGAAAATGTTTGTTAGCATGAAACTGTTAGATTAAAGACATTTTCTCTACCTGTTCTACCTGTTCGTTATATATATATATATATATATATATATATATATATATATATATAAATTAAAATAGGATTAATTCAATGATGTTGGTGGATCATTTCGATATGAAAATCCCCACCTCAGCAACAGAAAAATCCTTTCAGAAACTGGAGAAAAATCAGTCTAATTCTCCTTTTAAATAGATTTGCAAAGAAATTAAAAAAAGAAAAAGAAAAAGATAAAACAAAATAAAATCAAATAAACAAGAAAAGAAAATATTGACATCGTCTGGGTTTGCAAAAAAGGAAAGAGAATTGTAACTAAAAAGAACGGACGGCGTGTTGAATTGATGTAAGCTTAAGCAACACGGAAAAAAGGTGGGAGATAAGAGAGATAAAGGAAGGAAGGGAGGGAAAAGGTGGGAGATAAAAGAGATAAAGGAAGGAAGGGAGGGAAAAGGTGGGAGATAAGAGAGATAAAGGAAGGAAGGGAGGGAAAAGGTGGGAGATAAGAGAGATAAAGGAAGGAAGGGAGGGAAAAGGTGGGAGATAAGAAAGATAAAGGAAGGAAGGGAGGGAAAAGGTGGGAGATAAGAGAGATAAAGGAAGGAAGGGAGGGAAAAGGTGGGAGATAAGAAAGATAAAGGAAGGAAGGGAAAAAAGAAAAGAAATTATCGAAATGATCATCCAACATCATTGAATTAATCCTATTTTAATTTATATTTGCTCTGTAATATTTTAATACATGGAGATCTCTTCCTGTATCATTTTTTAATATTAAAATAAATTTTTTAATATTAATTAGGATCAGGTTTTTTGAATTTACCTTCCTGCTTTTTCCGCTTGGATTAAAGTATCTGAATATATATATATATATATATATATATATATATATATATAAATATAGAGTCAATATTGATATATTGATATATAACTAGTCAATCAGTAGTTTGTAACCATAGAGACATATATTTGGGTTAGGAGAGGGAGCAGGATGACTTAGATCAGGACAGGTTATTTTTTAATTTTGTCTGGATAAGCTACATAGTGGGACCTTAGATTTTTTAAATGAGTAGACAATAATTTTTTTCAGGAGGTTGTATTTTAGGTTTGTTTTATTATAATAGATTTTAATTTGACTACCGTCTATGAGTACATGGGATAGGAAGTATCCTTAGAAACAGAGTTAAAAATTATTTTAACTCTATCTCTGAAAATGTTTTAAGAAAAGTGAAATATGTTAGATTGAGATACGTTGTTTAGTTTGTTCTTACTTGATTCTCGTTGTATTCCGATTCATTCCGATTCAGAAATTCAACACACACACACACACACATATATATATATATATATATATATATATATATATATATATATATATATATATATATATTAATTGTTTAATTACTTAGTTTCTGGTCACAACAAGGTAAGACCAGTTCACATTTGTATTAAAAAGGGTTCGATAAAATTATATTATAGAACTTTTTACGCTACCTAGGTTTCTGCCATGAGTGGTGTCTTCAGGCGGTTTGCAAATTGCATGGTAGAAACATAATAACACGTTTATCATACATTCCAACAAATAATACCATTAATCAACAATTTCACACTTACACACCAAATTCCTCAAAAGTCTAACGATCAAAACGAGACATTCACTTAATTACCAATAACCACAACCAACCCCCACGACAACAACGAACCAAATATAAACAGAGAATGATTCCAAACCTTTATTTCCCCTGAGGAAGTGTTTAAATCCAAACACTGAAACAACCATATGATTGCAGAGAAGAGGACATATATAGAAGAAATTATGCACATGTTCTAAAACATAACTTATAATAAATATTCACTGCTCTATACACCATATATCGAGCATTGTTTTAAATTAATGTTTTGGACGGAAAAAAAATTCTCTCCTTATTCTATACTCACTCGGATATATATATATATATATATATATATATATATATATATACATACATATATATATATATATATATATATATATATATATATATATATATATAGATAAATAGATAGATAGATCTCGAACGAATTCTGGGCGAGCTTTTGGTACCGCTTTTTCCTCTGTCGTATTTTAAACGAAATTCTTAACTTTTCTAGATCGTCCTGCTTGCCTTGTTTTTCATCGTCAAACACCTGACACCGTTCATCAATGTCATGTGCAATCTTTGTCTTTAAACTCAGCGCCCATTTCCCAACCGGTTCATCTCTCCCTTCACATTATCTCCACGCCTAAGACACATCTCGTTAGCGCTTTGTTTTATCATGTTATTTACTATGCTTAGATTAGAATGCTATGGAACTAAATGAGACAAAAAAGCGGAAATCAGATTCTATTGCCTCACTGATTTATGTTCACGAGTGAGCAGTTAAGTGCCATACGTGATACACGCTTGAGCGATCATGTCTCGAAAGAGACATGACTGACTGGAAAGAATATTATCCCGCAGTAGTTTGCCATTGCTTTCTGCGATAGACTGGTTGCCAGCCAAGGCTATAGAACCCAATCGGTCCTGTTATTTGACTTATAGCTAGAAGGGGAAAAGATGCATTATATTATTAAGAACTAATTAGTGGGGGATCAGTTTATTACTTCATAACAATATAAAACTGATCCCCAACTTTCTGCCCAGTAGATGCCTTAATCATGTTTCCAACTATTATAATCAGTCAGTCAATTAAGTGCCATACGTAATACACGCTTAGGCGATCATGTCTCGAAAGAGACATGACTGATGGGCAGAAGATTATCCAGCGTTTGTTTGCCATTGCTTTCTGCGGTAGACTGGTTTCCAGCCAAGGCTATACAACCCAATCTCTCCTGTTATTTAACCCATAACTTGAAGGGAAAGACGGATTAATACCTTTCCCAAGGGTATTTGCGCCTAAGTGAATGCAACGAATTCAACTAGAATTCGAAATCTGCTCCTCGATTTCTCGTTCCGAGCAGATATCAAATGCACCACAACGCACATATAATATCTCTCTGAAATATGCAACTAATTGGCTTTGGGGCAGTTGGTCATTGGAGGATTTACCTTGTTATCGTTTTTTGTGTTTTAATCATTTCACCTAAAACAAGGCGGGGATACGCAGGGGTTTAGAGTGAATAAAAGTGGAGGTTGAAAACTGAAAATATTGATGATTGAGGAGAAGCCAAATGATGAACGAGATTCAAGAAAAGAAAAAATGTCGATTCATTTGTCATTAATTTTTTGAAGATTATAATTTTTGTGACGCCGCTCTTGTGTCACTTAGTCGTCTGATACAGTAGCTGGTCTTCAAATCGCCCATTATAACGGCATTCCCCTTTAACCACGCTGTGAATTCTGATCCAAGGAAGGCACGCCGAAATCTTGCTAGGTGTATCATTACCACGTCTAACCAGGCCGCACGCGCCCGTAAATTTGGATAACAAAAAGAATACGGCACCTACAAAAATTTTAACAATGAACGAATAAATAATGTCAATGCCTGAATAAGTTGCGGAAATTGTCTTTACATATATATATATATATATATATATATATATATATATATATATATATATATATATAATTAGCAAACAGAAACAGAATATACAGTCGTCGAATTCAATTTTTACAAGGGAGCGAAAGTTTTCGTTTAAGAATATTCCGAGCTTTTAATTTTCCAAATTTAAAAAAATATTTTCAGGGTTCTTTACCGAAGCCTCAGGGAAACAACCGAAGTTGGGTAGAAGGTTGGTGGCGGTAGTAACAAATTCGTCTTGTCTCTTTCGCTCGGCAACATAAACTGTTTTTTTCTGCCGGGGGTTTCGATTTTTAGTTTTGTCTCAAATTCTCTTGTGAGGTGCATGATAGAACCGGAGTGTCTATGCAAATCAAAGCTTTGACCAATTAGATTACTTCCACCTCCACAGTTCGAGGTGGGGTTTATATCACTTCCTTGGTTCAACCAATGAGGTAACAGTATTTCCTCTGACGTAATTTCTCTTCTTCTTCTGATTCAATTAACTAAGTCAACAATCCAACTTTTATGGTGGAAATTTATAATTCATTTAATTTCCATAACCAAAGTTAAAATTTTTTGACCTCATTAAAAATTTCCGACAGTCATGTTTTGACTACCTATATTTTTCACTTCCACCGGCCAGACACCCTAAAGCTCCTAGCTGAAAAATATATTTTTCCTTTCTATTCCCTTTGATTTCCAGCTAGTTTTTTTCTTTTTTTTTTTTTTTAGATTTTACAAGTTTGTAATAAATATTCTTAACTCGACTCATTTCGCGATTGACAATAAATTGCAAAATCAACAATACCACTAATAATAATTTCTTTCGCTCCGTCGTATTAAACTTAGGATTATATTGTTTTCTCTTTTCACATAAAATATTACAAGGCAATCTTAAAGAAAGCAATTACGTGTAACACAACTATCTTAAGCAGGGCAATTACAGGTTACATTATGATAGAAGCTAAAAAACGAAAGAGTTCTACAGATGAGGAGTACAAGAAAAGAAACTTTTGGAAGAGATATGGCAGTTGTATTCAGTTATTTTAACAGTAACAGTTTGGGACCTAATTGTCAATCTAGCAGTTTCCTTAAATTGCCTTGAACATACAAACTGAACTTTGTTTCAATGGTCATCGCTGTTGATATATGTGCCCATAGCTTAAAGGGATATATCAGCATTATTATTCAAACCTACATGAAGCAATCACACACTTTTAAGAAGTTAATCGTCATATAGTTCTTTTATCCAAAATAATCTGCATTAAAATATGTTTAAAAGTCTCTTTAGGATATTTTCCTATTCACTGTGTAAGAATTTCAGTATAAGCTGATGTTTATCTGATATAAGCATATAAATCTATGAAAAAGCCTTGCGAAACAAGGAAAAATAAGTACTCTTTTTTAAACAAATTTATAAGAAATAACTTTGTCAAATATTTGTCTCGTGAGCCACTCAAGGTAGTATTATACTGTCAAATGGTAATATTTGATAACATCTATAACAAGAGTTAAATAAGTGGTAAAAATCAACATAAGTAGAATCACGGCAAAAGATAATGGTTGACCCCTGAGTTGAAGAGGTTACGAGTTTTTTTTCAGAAAAGATTACTTCTTGAGAAATTTGTCTAAGTAATATTTCTACTTACATTTGAAACACGGATGTTTGATTCGTCTTATTGGAAGTGGCATAGCTTATCATACTAGTATATTTCTTAACTACTGATAATAAAGAATGGAACTCATCTGTATATTTGCTATAGAAATATTGATAGAGAACCAACTTGGCTTCTGTGCTAACGAGGCTAACGAACAGAAACTAAGCCAGCTCTGCAAGTGATTTTGAGCTCTATCAAGGCTGGAAAGCAAAAATCTCCCGCGCAAATATCGCAGCAATATTAAATTTTCGACTTTATCTGCGTAATTTATAGAATGTTTTGAAAAGCACTCAGAATGAAATGACAATTTTCATAATATATTAAGCAATGAATTTCATAAAAGATTCGATTTGAGTCCCTGAGTGAATTTTCGGCACAATGTGTGAGTACATATACGAAACAATCTGAAGAGAACGTTATAAAATCCTATAGCTATAAGCATCGCTGATTGGTAAGATATAGGAAATTAAATTCGAAGTGTGCATTTATTTCCTTACAAAACGTACTTGGATGTAAATTGTTGGGTAACATTTGTTAAAAGCGCTTTTATAAACTGGTCGGCCTGATGAATATAGATTTGCTCGAGTTTTGCTTTTTATTAATGGGTTTGGTTCAGACAATTTATTGTCACCTTTTGTAGACATTTTGTTTTTGCGCCAATATTCTAATTCCAATTTTAGATAATTGTAGTTCATGCCAATGTTCACAACCTAAATAACCCTGAGATTTTTACAGCAAATGCCCAAAATTTATCATATTCAACATGGATATGTTAAAAGAAATTTGAATTATATCGTTTGATGGAGTGTTGAAATTCGCCAAATATGCACAAAGTATAGGATTTTTATTCTTTTGCCCGCCGGCACTTAGAAAGTCGTTCGGCTTATCAACTCCTATTAAACAACCTTATTACCCGATCAAAGCATATGATAAGCATAGGCATGATGTTGTTGTGAACCAACCTCACGCGGTCGAATTTATTGGTCTGCTGTTACTGACGGCTTATCCTAAATTTGCTACATCAACTTGTCATGGACAGAAGATGACCTCGCGATTCAAAGTTATTACACCTGACATAGTCAGACAGAGAATTATTAAGGTAAGAGTCCAATAAATAACGTCAGCAGGGAGGAAGATATGGATTTCTTAATCTTTTTAACTGAAATTTTCTTTTTTATCTCCAAAATTCATCTTATCAGTTACTTCATATTTCTGTTTTGTTTAGATCTATCTATCTATCTATCTATCTATCTATCTATCTATCTATCTATCTCAGCCTGTTCATATCTATCTATCTATCTATCTATCTATCTATCTATATATATATATATATATATATATATATATATATATATACATATATCCGAGTGAGTATAGAATGAGGAGAGAAAAAAAAAAAGATATTTTTTTCCGTCCAAAATATTAATTTAAAACAGTGCTCGATATGTGATGTATAGAGCAGCGAATATTTATTATAAATTATGTTTTAGAACATGTACATAATTTCTTATATATATGTTCTCTTCCCTACAACATCTTCTAAAACATAATTTATAATATATATATATATATATATATATATATATATATATATATATATATATATGTATGTATTTATGTATGTATGTATATATATTTAGAATACAACAAAAATCAACTCAACAAACCAAAGAAAGACAATAAAAAAAATAATTAGACTCAACCCACCCGACAATAATACAATCAAAACAAAATAGGAAAACTGTTAATCAATAGAGTCAAAAAACACTTCACCAAACACAACAATCTATAAAGAATAATCAGTAAAAACACAAGCAAAATCAATTAAAGCTGCATGGACATCACGGAGAGAACCGAACCCAATAAGAAAATACTCCACAAAATCAACAACAACAAGCAAAACATTAATAAATGCAATTCTCGTAGCAAAAACAGCTGCCCAGTTAACAAGAAATGCCTAACCAAAAATATAATGTATAAAGCCATCGTAACAATCAACATTAAGACATAGGAAAAACTTTACATACGCACCAAAGAAACAAATTCAAATAAAGATGTAGCGATCGAAATACATTATTCAAAACAGAAAGATACAAAAACAACATTGTGAAAATAAAAATGAAACCAAAAAAATAAATGAATGAATTAAAAAAAATTTAGAACGACAACAAAATTGAAAGGGGATATTATAAAAAGAACATCTGCAGACAATAGAAATACAAACACTGAAAATTATGTCTGGCAGGAAAAAATTCCATAATTACATTTAAAAACCAAAGTAAACAATAAAAAGAGGAAAACGAGATATTGGGGAAATGTAAACATTCAATAAATAATTGTTTTACTACTTCAATAGCAATAAAGTCAAAAAATAAAAGCAACACAAAATGCAACACCCAAACTATGACAAACAAATAGAAATACGCATGGATAATAACATAATCACCACAAAAAGAAAACAGAAAACAAAGCAAGAAAGGCAAAAAATAAAGGAATAACCAGATAATACAACACAACATTAATCAAATAGAAATAAATCACTCTCTTATTCCAGAAAATAATACACAGGAAAAAAAGAAGCAGGCATATATGCACGAGCACAAACACTTATTCATGACGCAATATATATATATATATATATATATATATATATATATATATATATACTGACAAGATAAAAAGTAGTCAGCTGAGAATGATGAAAAGATGTCTTTTCAATATACTGCAACTAAGCGGGCAAATGCAAAAAAAAGTTCAAAAGGCGTCACCAAAGTATAAAGCAATTAACCACTTAAGAATTCTACACCATCTCAAGAAATAAGAAATAAAACAAAGATATTTGCCTATATCTCTAAGAGGACGTAGTATTTACAGTATTTACATTATTCGGACTATTGTACTCATCTTTGTTACTATCTTTACGAAGTTTTGGCCGTTTTATGCTCCGGCCTTCTTCAGGTGCTAGGAATTTTGAACTGAACCCTTTATTACAATCCCTGGGGCATATCATCATCATTCCTTGCGTAAAGCATAGACTAAAAGTCATGAGTTATCTCCCTCTAACCCTGCAAGTTACTTGTTTACCACTGCTGTAGACTTGTATTGAACTAACAACTCTAAGAGTCAAGTCAGGAACTAACCAACTTCAATATCCACTGGACCATGTGTCCTTAACGACAATCGAGGCTTCCAATCGAACTTTATCAAGCGCATCAAAGCGCGCTTTTGGTTGATCAGATCCGGGTACTTTAGCTTCACCTTTTCGTAGACCCGCTTAAGTTGCTGACAGTAAAGTTCGGCACTGATGGCACGACCATTCGGAACCAAGTGAACATTCACGATTCTTTCAAAGTTCCACCAAACGCACAACATGACATTCTTGCCGAATCGATCTTGTTTTGGAACCGACGGTGTCTCTTGCCCTTTCTGAACCCATAGCTTGTCTCGATTCTGCTGAACCAGATAGACCCATTTCGCAAGTGTTTACGAACTTTAGGGACAACCTAATATTTCCCCAGCATATTTTCTTTGCTTTGGGATAAATTGATTGTCTTTTTTAATTAAATTATGATTTTTTCTTTTGATATTTTCATATATCTGCTTTTGTTCTCATTATGGTGACAACTTTATATTTGTAGTTTTTTTTTTTAATTTCCTACTTTATTTCTTTGGTAATAACTTCTGTAAATTTTTATGTTTTTTTTTTATTTTGCATTCTCATGTTTTCCGTTTTGCGTTATTTCATTCATTTATTCTCACTTTTTTGCGGTGTTGATAACTTTTATATTATGCTAATATATTTAACTTTTTTCGTAATTTGTCGTTTATGTTTGCTTACATTTATTTATTTGTCTTTTCTTTTGTTTTTTCTTTTATCTGCTTCTATTATGGTAATATATCTGATTTTCTTATTTTTTCAGAATTCTGTTTCATTTATTTTTGTTTGCTGTATGTATTACATTTAAAACCACGATTCTCCTTCTTTTAAATCGATATGAAATCGATATATTTTGATTTTGACAAGTGTCGTCGCGTTCTCTGTGACATTTAAAAAATGCTCATATAAAAGTATAATTTCTTCACCACATTTTCCCTATTTTTATGAATAAACAAATTTATAAATTGTGGCCTTTCTTTATCTCACTTCCTATCTTTGGCATTATCTACTTCTCCAATGTTCTTCGATGTTCCCTGTTCCTTCAGAACATAGGCGATCATGGCTTTCCACGTCTATCACTGCTGGCTCTTAGTACTTATTTTCTTGTTACACCATGCATCCCTCGTTCCATAAGCAAACTGATCAGGTTTTTCAAACATAATCCGTTGCTTTCCCCTGTCTCTTTTTCCCTCTATTTGGACTGTTAGTATCAGGTTCTCCAAGCCCTCTTTTCTCATTGCATGTCTCATGAACTTCAGCTGTCTCTTCCTGATGCTCAGTATTAATTTCATTTTCGTTTCCATCATTTCCAAAACCTCATCATTGCTCATATGCTCGACCCATGATAATCGCAGCATCCTTTTGTCGAACCACATTTCAGTTGGTTCAAGTTTTTCCTTCATCTTTGATGATATTGTCCAGCATTCACTGCCATATTGAAGAACCAACATCGTATAGCAATCCAGTACTCTGTTTCTAGCGAAATTGTCGTGTTTCTTAATACTTTACTCAACTTCTGGAAAGCTTCCTTCGCCATGCTAATTCACCTTCAAATCTTTGTGTCGCACTTTCCGTCTTCTGTTATAACATTTCCCAGGTATTTAAATTTTTACTGATAGTATTACATAATATTATTTTTTTCTTTTCGTTTCTTCTTTATCACTCACATTTCTTTGTTCTTTTCTTTTTGCTTTAATGCTTTGATTGTTTTAGGTTTGTGTTTTTATTTGTCCTTTTTTTTTTAATTGTGTTTTCCATACATTTTTCTTTCTTTTCCTTTTGTTCTCTCTTTCTTTCTTGCTTTCGATTTTCATGAATGATGGGATATACAATTCTTTTTGTTTTTCGTTTAATTATAAATTCACTCATTTTCATTCTTTCTTTCTTTCTTTCTTTCTTTCTTTCTTTCCTTCCTTCCTTCCTTCCTTCCTTCACGTTTACAATAGATATTCCGATATTCGTACCTACCGTTTTATTTCCTTTTTCTTTTTTTTTTTTTTTGTTTGGTAATATGAGCTTCTGGTCTGTTATACTGACTCTATTTATTCTTCATATGTTTTAACTTTCTTTTTTTGTCTTTCTTATTTATGCTCCTCTTTTATTATTTTTTTCAGTTTATACAATTTTAGTTTTTATATTGTTGATTTTATTATTTTTATTATTATATTTTAATTTCCTTATTTCTCTAACTTTGTTTCTCCTTTATTAAAATTACGAAGGTCGTTCAATAAATAAGGTGAATTTTTCGGTATAAGGACGTATAGTACAGATAGATGCTTACTTTCTTTTTCAATGCAGTCTCCCAGTAGTGTCACACACTTTTCCCATCTGTGCACAAGCTTCCGTATTTCTTCAGCTTAAAAACATTTGAACTGATGTCTCAGCCAATCGCTCGCAGCACTTTTGACTTCATCATCACTTTCAAATTTCGTGCCTCTCGTGAACGCTTTCAAGGGATCATAAAGGGGTAATTATGAAGAGACATCCTTCTCATAGCGGTAGAGACACTGCTGGGACAACTCGACCCTCTTCTGTTTGTGCTCTGCAGTAAGCATCTTGGGCACCCACACGCAGCTGACCATCGCGTAGGCATCATGGACAATTTTGTGTGTTGTCCCAACAGATAGGCTCAAAATCCTTGCAATGTCATCCACTGTCACCTTTCTGTCTGACTGAATGAGGTCATTGACTGACTCGATCACTTCAGGAGACCTCACTTCTGTAGGCCTTCCGGGCGTGTCTTCATCCTCAACATTGCTCCGTCCTTCTTTAAACAATTTAACCCACTTGTAGACATTTTCTGATTGAAACATGTTGCACCATACACAGTTGAGATCTCTTCAACCAAAAACTTGATAATTGACCTCAATTCAATCCTGGGGCATACTTCTTGGTCGGTCATATTTGTTAATCTCCAAAACTCTCAAAGTGTTTTTTTATTTTCATTTTACAAAAAAAATTATATCCCTTTAAAAAAGAAGTGAAGGAAAAAAATAGCTTCTATCTGTATTAGAATTCACCTTATATATTGAATGACCCTCGTAAAAGTCCTTACACCGAAAAATTCACCTAATTTATTGAATGACCCTCGTAGAAATCCTTATCCCGAAAAATTCACCTTATTTATTGAATGATTCTCGTAGTTGTCCTTACATAGAAAAATTCACCGTATTTATTGAATGACCCACGTAGAAGACCTTACACCGAGAAATTCATTTTATTTATTGAATGACACTCGTATAAGTCCTTATACCAAAAAATTCACCTTATTTATTGAATGACACTCGTAGATGTCCTTATACCGAAAAATTCACCTTATTTATTGAATGACCCTCGTATTTTCACAATTCAAGGTAGGTTTCTTCAATAACTAATTGTGGATCTGAGTTCAGCATATACATTTGCACAGAAATAATGCTATTTTGGATAAATTTGACGGGGGGAAAAGCCTTCGGGACCTAAAACAAAAATTTACCCTTTTTTCCTTACATTTCCAGATATTTCGATCCATCTCTCTTTCCTGTCCGTTTTTTTTTCTTTTTCCCTACTTCTCTCTTCCGTTTTCCCATTTTAATGCGTTACTTAATCGGTCACTAGGAATTGAACGCGTGAAAAATATTACATCATTTAGACACTATTTCCCCTGTGTTAATCTAACGAATATTTCAATCTCACCGTGTGACAATAGATTTTGTAAGCAACATGCAAACGCATTCTGCATGTACAGACAGCAACATTTGTCCTTGGGTTACGATCCATATTTCATTAGCTTCTATTCCGACATGTCAATTCTATGTCAGAACGTTTGGCGCCCACAATTCCTGAAACGGTAACTTTGGCATTGATCGGAGATATTGAAATTGAATTCTATGCAACGTATACACGACCTTCTAAAATTAGCTAAACATGCAAACACCGTAAACCAATGAATGATTATGTACACACGTATGGATGTGTGTAATTATGCGTGTATTCATCAACATCGTAGTATACATATTAAAGAATGTCTAGACAGTCTAAGATTTTTTAAAGTACGAAGAACTTGAATTTTAAGCAACAATGTGTATTCATATTTCTACAAAGAAATATGACCAAAATATACATTTCACTTCTTTCTATCTCACATTCATCTCTGGTCTCTCTCTCTCTCTCTCTCTCTCTATATATATATATATATATATATATATATATATATATATGTTTATTCGCAGGTAGTGCTGTTTCGCTGTATCACAGGGAAATCAGTACGGAAAGACATCCGATTGTTCCTAGCAGGTATTGAAACCCAAGCAAATTGACATCAGTCGGCGATTCTACTGCTAATCTAACGGTGGAAGGCAGATTTTAATATTTTATATACACATTGTATACACAATATAAACACACTCCAGTTGCCGATAGTGTTCACATTTATTACTGAATGAACGATGCGTAAATAACGGTAATTAGCAGGGCGAGAGCGTAAATGGTCATCTGCAAAATGTACTGTTTCGCTGTATCACAGCTCATCAGTATGGTTAGTCATCTGATTGCTTCTATCCGGGCCCAAACGTGTATCACGTAAGGCACTTAACTGACTGATGTTACCAATAGAGTTTGATAGGTCTGTGTGTGTGTTTAAATAAGATCGAATTGAGCTATAATCAGAGAACTGAAATATGAGTCTTCTTGTTAAATGAGTAGTAGTAAATATTTACGAATTTGGATTGATGAAGAACACAGTTAAAGGGTATGTAAAATTCTGTGGTGAATTGTGGTAAGAAATGGCTTGTAAATTTCAATGCGTCTAAGACCAAGTTACTGTCTGTCAATCATCACAGACAACCTCTCCTGCCTCCTATAAGAATGGACCAAGCGAGTCTCACCGAGAGCAATACACCGCGCCTCCTCGGCCTTACCCTCTCTTCTGATCTCAAGTGGAACCATTACATTGAGTAAATAGCTAAATCCACTGCTAGGAAGGTTGGCTGAATATGTCGGGTCAGGATGTTTTTCCCGTCTGATTCCATCCTGCATATATACAAATCAACCATTTGTCTGTGTATGGAGTACTGCTGCTATATATGGTCAGGTGCCCCCGTTGTTCATCTCAGTGTTCTTGACAGGCACCAAAGGAGAAGCAGTAAAGTGATAGGTACCGACTTGCCGGCTCAACTACAGCCACTTTCCCACCGAAAGAATGTGGCTTCCCTTTGTCTGTTCTATAAATATTTCCACGGCTTCTGCTCCAACGAACTTAAGTCACTGGTGCCTCTGCAATAGGTGTTTACTGGTGCAACCAGACTGGCAACTGGGTCTCACCCATTCACAGTGAGATCAACTAAATGCAGACGACAACACTACTCCTGCAGCTTCTTTTCCCGCACTTCTCGCCTGTGAAACTCGCTTCCATATTCTTGCTTTCCTGACGGCTACAACCTCCAGGAATTTAAATGCAAAGTCAATACTCATCTTTTAACCACTTGACCCTAGTTCTTTCATCACCACCCTGTATATCTTTTCATTTCTCTCCACCTCTGCAACTGTCAGCACACTTGTAGTCCATTCCTTCTCTTGCCCCTTTCTAACTGGTTTGTGATTCTCTTCACTCTCTTCTATCTAGTGCTTTTACTCTTATGTAGCCCCCTGCACATCAGTGGCGCTACCGCCTTGCTCGGGGTGATAAGATTAAAAAAAAAGAATGACTCTATAATGTAATAGAACTCTGCGTACATACTTGATAATGAGTAAAAATATAGCCGATAACGCATGTAAAGTTAAACAATTTTTATATAATTTATGTTCTGAAAAGAAAAATTATAAGATCTCATGAAAAATTATATAAAAACATTAACCACAATAACCTGTCTGTCATTTTTAATAAAACTCGCATAAAAGAGAGATTGCTGCCTTAGTACACCATATCAAAGTATATAGTTACTTTTATTAACGAGTGATTTATATGGATAGAAGGTGATGATTATTTTTAATCGAGACTTGAACTCGTTTATACTGTAGTGATCAGAGAAACATACACTTAGGAATTTGTAACATAGGGGCGTGGTTCGCTGCGAAAAGCTGTCTGTGAGGAATTTACTTCTCACCTATTGGAGACGGAGGGAGTGTGAATGGTTTTCTACTATCTAAATGGCATGGCGTGTCTTAGACGTATATGTCAAACCTAGTGGAACCAGAAAATGCAGTTCGTCCGAACACTTTACATGCTATTTGCGATACTGCAGTTAGAGACTAGCTAAATCCAGCCTGTGAGAGACAGGTCGATGTATGGAAATAATATTTCTCCAACAAGGACTAGGAAAATTTTATTAAGATGAGAGAAATTATATATATATATATATATATATATATATTGTATACCAGAACAAACTTATGACAATTAATGCGAAACTTTAAAATATAAATTTTCATATGACGTGATTCTTTACTAAGATATCATTTGAGTGAAGAGATGTAGACGTTGATGTACCTTCACAATGCCCGAAGGAATGGAGACGCTGAAATTTTAACACATCACTCAATAACTCCCGGGCCTAACATATAGATGGCGCTATTAATAAAAGAATCCATACGATTTTTCTGTAATAAAAGTAAAAATCTTCAAATAGCATGTGACAAATTTTGTGCCCAATCGATTTATTCGATTACAAATTACAGCTATTTAAGTGAAGCTGCGTATGTTATATATCGCCGTACGACGACAAAACAACGAGAATACGCATATATAAAAATATAAGGTTATATTTTTATTACTGACGACGGACCCGTGTGGAATAGAGAATGGAAGAGTGAGAGCGCACATAGAATGGGTCGACGGGAGTGTAGTCTTGCCTGTGGTGTCTCTCTGCTTCCACTGGCCGTTCTCTGCTGGCGAATCCGTGTGTCGAGGTCTTTTTATAGTCTTCTAGAACCGGGACTTTCCTTCCGGATTTTGCCTCGCCCACGCAACGCCCACGTAATTCCAAGAGACACCTGTTCTGTTTGCCTCCGTAGTCATTTCCGCCGCTGTCGGAAATAAGGTCAAACGACATCCGTTCCCGGCCCCGACAGGATGTATTTCTCAAACACCTGTCTTGTCGTTCCCCGACCCCTTCACCGACGGGAAACACCATCGCTTGCATCAACCTTCCTCGGGTGGGGCCAGATTGCTATATTACAACTGTTGCAAATTGTCAAACCAATGGAAAATTTTGAATTAGGTTTGTTGATGAAGCATTGCTTTCTGATTGGAAAATTACTGTTCAAGCAAAGCAATGGCTTGATATGTGTTATTCGGACTCTATACTCACATGAAACGCAGTCCTACAGACACAAATGATTCTGAACGCTCAGATCGCCCTAAATCGGCAGTTGTCCTGGAAAACACGAACAAATCTACAAACTTCTTTTGGTCGATCGTAAATTGAAGTTTTGAGAGATAGCAGAGGATTTGAATATATCAGAAGGCAGTGAGTTCTTCATTTTGCATGAACATTTGTCAGTGAGAAATCTGTGTTCAAAGTGGGTGACCCGTTTGCTCACAGTAGATCAAAAACAAAAATCCGTCAACGATTCAGAGCGTTTGTTTGCCACTGTTTCAACGCTACAAGAAGGAGTATTTGCGAAAATTTATGACAATGATGGAACAGATCCACTATTTCACTCCGGAGTCATACGGCATTCGGACAGCAGAAGGTGAACGCCGTCCAAAGCGACCAATGTCGCAGGCAAAGTTTGGCCTCCGTATTTTGCAATGTGGAAGAAATTTTGTCTATCAATTAACTTGAGAAACGAAGAACCATCCATAGCGAATATTATATACCATTATTAGTGCATTTGGAGGAAGAGATCGCAAAAAAAAACCAGCCACAAATGAAGAAGAAAGTCATGATCGTTTACCAAGACAAAGCATCGCGTCACAAGTCGATCGCAACGATAGCAAAACTACAAGAATTACACTTCAAATTGCTTTCACATTGACGCTATTCTCCAAATCTTGTACCCAGTGACTACTAGCTGTGTGTAGAATTTAAAAAAACGCTCTAGAGAAAGAGTTTTGGTTACAATGAAAAAATTATATCGAAAACTGAGACGTATTTTGAAGCCAAAGACGAAACATCCTACCAAAAAAGGCATCAATTTGTTAAAGCGTTGCAATTAGTGTATCACCTTAGAAGGAGAGTAGGTTTGTGAATAAAGTCAAATTTTGCCCTAAATTTGTTGTTTTATTAGTTGGGCCCGGGATTTATTGAGTGATGTGTTAAACTTCGAAATAAATTGTTTAAAATATGTGTCTAAATATAGTTTAGCCAATGTAATTTACTTACTTTTAATTTGCTCAAGTTTTTTTTTCACTTTTTTATTTATGCATTGCAATGAATTTAATCATAAGTTTCATGTAAAAATGCTATCTTAATGAAAAGAGAAAGCAATTTTTTAAAACAAAAATTATAGAAAGTGTTTTAATCGCTCTATCTTCCATAGTAAATGAGCATTCAAGTTCCTAAAAGAATTCCCCTTTCTTGGCAAATCTTCTATTATCAAAATGTGGTTTAACAAGACAGAGCTATCATAGAAAGTATAGAAAGTATTCTTCTTCTATTTATATTTCCCCCTGTTATGGGCATTATTATATCCGTGATATAATAACATCGTAATTCGTAGACTGAACGGAATAACTGAAAGGAAAAGGAATGAAAAACATGCTTTATTCTTAGAAAGACTTTAAGCACAAAATTATATATAAATATTATACGTGTCCCACACAGATAAATATATATATATATATATATATATATATATATATATATATATATATAAGTATGGGTGGAATAATATTCCCCATCCAAAGAAACACTATTTTTAAAAAAGTGCTCAATACAAAGTAGAGCTAATAATAATAATAATATTTATTAATAAATTATAACATTGATATGTTATAATATCACTACAAAAGTAGCTATTTTATTTCGACACTTTTTGTGTCTTTTCAAGTGATGTTGTTATTTCGAAAAAAAATCTTTTTTTTCGAAATAACAACATCACTTGAAACTTGTAGTGATATTATAACATATCAATGTTATAATTTATTAATAAATATATATATATATATATATATATATATATATATATATATATCACATATAGTATAGCAACACGACAACCAGATTGTAACAAAAACAAAGGGTCTTAAATATAATATGGAAATAATTTTAAGCCTAAAGAAGTGATGTTTATTATTGCTGATCCAGACAGGCTGGATTCATGTACTATCAACATAATCCATGAACCTGAAACAGCGGGGGTTTTTCCATGTTGAGGACTTCGAACTGGAGTATCTTTCTGTATGTGAGAAAAATATATCACCAAAGGGAAACGACACCGTGGAACTGTAAGCTCTTAGAGAGGTAGATTTAGCATCAGCAACTTCAAGTGGTGGCTGCTGTAAACAAAATGATTTTAACTACCGTTTTTGTCACTGATGAAATAACGTAACTAAGAGGTCCACGTGACACATGTGACGTATCTCCACCAAAGGGATAATTCAGGTTTAGGACTCCAGATATAAAGTGACCATGTCCCAGGCGAAAACGTATTTCACGAACAGGAAATAGTGAGTTTTGTTTTTTCCCAAATTGATGCTTGCGAACACAAATCAGTCAATTATTTAGATCATTTTGAAGAAAAATAAATCAATAACATTCATATATTTGTACAACGTAGAATACCGACTAATTATCTTAAATATTTAAATTATTATATATATATAACATTTCATTTATCGCATATAAGTTCTATTGCATAGTATTTAATCACACATTCTTGTCCACTTTTACAATACAGGAAATTAATTATTGGTAACAGTAATATACATACTACACAACAAAAATACATAAAACCTTAAAATTACACACCCACACCCACATATATATATATATATATATATATATATAATAATATATATAATAATATATATATATATATATATATATATATATATAGCCTCTTTCCCTAACGATCCATAGGGTGAAACCGCAGTAGGTTATGGCTCACTTATAGATTTTTCGTGTTCTTGCTCTACTTCCGTACTTTCGTACTTTCATATCGAGCACTTTTTCTGGTGTTTAGGTTCCGTCTTGGGTTTTTTTTTCTTTCCTGCGGATGCTTGACTGTTTGTTCCTGTTCCGTTGGTTACTTTTTTTTAAAATTCCCAATATCCGACGACATATTTCTCGTCGGATTTTGACGGATTTAGGTTCTGTTTGTTGGCATTTTTTGGAAAATTTATGTTTATTTTGATTAGTGTAAACTTACGGATTCTAGTTTATTTGTATTATATATATATATATATATATATATATATATATATATATATATATATATATATATCCCTTACAGTGGGACGTGTGTTTTGAAAAGTATTCCATATCTACAACGGATAAATTCATTTTTTTAAATAGTTATAAAAAAGTGCGTTCAGACGTGTTTTTAAAAATCATTTATTGCAGCGAAAACAAGCTTGTCATTGTATTTCACGTCTGAGAATGACCTCGGAGGAGATCGAAATTATTTGGGTAAAAAGAAAATACTGCAACTTTCTTAATAAATTTCATCTTAATATCAAAAACTGGATTAGTGAAATTGCAAGGATTATAATATAAAAATAGATATATTATTATTATTATTATTATTATAAAAATAAAAAATAAATATTTAATGAAAGATATTTGAACAAAAATATGCTGCCTATATATATACTAGAAGTATAACCCGGCGTTGCTCGGGTGTAATGAAAGCTTTAAAACTAATCCATGGTCCTGGAGCTCCGATTCTTTGGACGTTGGCAGGAAAGACTAAAAAGCAATAGTAGTTTCCAGTTAAAGCGAAAACATAGACTGAAAGAAAAATGAATGGATATATGTCAAATTTTGATTTCCTTTTATCGATATCAAATTTTCTGCACTATTGTAAGAACTGCAACATTAAAACTTCTGAATATCGTTTCTTATGTATTTGTCTATGAGTGTATCAAATTTTATTAAAATCGGACCACTCTTCTATAATCCAATTTTTTCGAGTATCGATTTTCGATATTTATTGGCGGTACCTCTACACAAAACCAAGCAAAGAACACTCGCAGACGCTTATAGTACAACTGTGTAAATTTTCAAGAAAATCGGTTCAGCCGTTTCGGAGGCTATAGGTAACGGACACACACACAGAGACACAGAGACGCACACAGACAAAGTTCCATTTATAAATAAGTTTATATATATATATATATATATATATATATATATATATATATATATATATATATATATATATGGTGGGTATATGTGGTTGGGTGCGTATTTAAATGTGTATTTTTTAACAATTCTGTAATTGAAATTGTGACCGTTCCAACGTACACATCGAAGATTTGCCTTTGTCATAGTAGACGTATCCAAACTAATAATTTCTTCTTTTTTTTTTTTTTGTCAAGCAAATGTATTTTACTGTTCCGTCCCTTTTTACTTTTCTGCCATATTTGTTTCTATCGGTCATCTATTTTCCAAACATGTTTTTCTCATCTCTTTTCAAGTTCTGCTTAACCGGTTTGACCAGCAGTGACCGGAGATTAAAGCAAATACGCACGCTACCCATTCTACAAGCAACAAGGGGAAAAATGATTGCCTTGTGACACATTTCACGTTCAAGACATTTACTGAATGCATTGAAGTCCAAATATATATATATATACTCTTTTTTACTTCCCCCATTATCCCTTGACGAGAAGTCAGAATACAGTTCTACAGTGGTATAGACGAAGGGAAATCATAGTTCAGCCATTGACCTGAGACTAAGAGTTCAAATCCATCACGTCGTCAGAGAAAATATATCTGTTGATTGAATGACAGCTTTGTCAGATATAAACGCCACCGTTCGAGACACCTGGTGATGACAACTCAGCATTTAATTGGCTGAAACGTTATGGCGCAACCTTGGAAATGGACATCGGTCAGTCGACTGAAATGAAAGGTCACGAAACATTGTTTAGATGATTGGTGAGCGGAGACAAATCTGAATGTAAGTGGCGATAGGAATGGCTTCACGAAGATAGAAATTTCAGGGATTTAGAGATGGAGAATATGAAATGCAACTATTTGCTTCTTCTTTTTCTTCTTCTTCTTCTTCTTCTTCTTCTTCTTCTTCTTCTTCTTCTTTTTCTTCTTCTTCTATGCACCTTTTCCTTTCAGGACGTAGGCGATCATGACTTCCAATGTCTCTCTATCTTTGGTGGCTCTTAGCACGCCTTCTCCTGTTACACCATGCAAACCTCGTTCCATCATCCACCTGATTAGGTCCTTCAAATATGTTATCCGCTGCTTTCCCCTGTCTCTTTTTTCCCTCTATCTGGCTTGTTAGTATCAGGTTCTCCAAGCCCTCCTTCCTCGTTGCATGTCCCAGGAACTTCAGCTGTCTCTTCCTGATGCTCAGTATTAATTTCATTTTCGTTTCCATCATTTCCAAAACCTCATCATTGCTCATATGCTCGATCCATGATAATCGCAGCATCCTTTTGTCGAACCACATTTCAGTTGGTTCAAGTTTTTCCTTCATCTTTGATGATATTGTCCAGCATTCACTGCCATATTGAAGAACCAACATCGTATAGCAATCCAGTACTCCGACTTCTGGAATGCTTCCTTCGCCATGCGAATTCACCTTCAAATCTCAG
>JBBBDQ010028499.1:20000-97500 GCA_037127315.1 Ascarosepion bandense | reverse complement strand
TTTCTTGTAATTTTAAAAATTGCGCATTCAAATATTCCCCGTCACTTTAGCGTTCAAAAATGATCACTATATATATATATACAGAGAGAGAAAGAGAAAGAGAAGAGAGAGAAAAAAAGAGAAAGCGAGAGAGAGAAAGAGACGTACTGGGACTTCACGTCGAAATGCCGTTTCCGTATGATTACCGAATTTAAACAACTTCAAGAAAGTCTGCCCAGTACTGAGGTGAGCGACCACTTCGGAATGCCAGTGTTGTAAGCTTGAATAGTCAGGTGTTGTAATGGATACTGACTTGCACCTGTTAATTGCAAAGCCGAGTTCCAAATTCAGGAAGTTTTGTTGTGTCTCCTTTCATGCCTGTAACCTTGAGAAAATTATGCATCCACATCTTGTTCCCCCATCTGTGGGTTAATTAGTAAACTTGCATCACTAAAACCGTCATTATCTTAAAAACAAAATTGCGTAAAAAACAGTTAGATTTCGTCATGAAAGAGGCTGACATGCCGCTAAACAAAAGCAACCAATATATAGAGAAATTATATATATATATTAGTCATTCGCATACACAACTGTTTCGCTGTATTACAGCTCATCAGTGTTGCTAGACACATCCACTTTCTTCTGGCCGGGATCGAAACTCGACCGATTTGGTGTCAGTCGGAGTCGCTACCCCACTAAGACATAGGCGCATGGAAACAGAGAAATGAACTGTTTTTAACGTGTTGTATATAATCAGTGTATTACACACGCCAATCAGAAACAACTCAATTTCCGAAGAGTAATGCATTTATCGCAGGACTGGAAAATGTTTTTAATATTTTCTTCTCTAGAGAGTACAATTTAATGAGAGCATATTATATTAGTCATCCACATATATATAATGAAAATCTATATTACAGATGTATGTAAAATTATAGTTTACACACATACATTGATACAGCGCAGTCTAAAATTAGTTGCTCGGTAAATAGAATAGATTTGCGTATCGGTTATATTACCACAATGACGTCGAATGTTCAGAAGTGTTGGTGATTTAAAAAATGATATTTAAAAAATGAATACAAAAAGAGACTTGTGTAAAAATATTTGTCTTCAAAGTAAATTTTATAATTTACTGTTCACCTAATTTTGAACTGTCATATACATGCATATATATACGAAAATATTTCATCAAGGATAAATACTAGTAAGATGCAAGTAGCGGTTACTAGAAACGAAAAAGATTGAGAAAAAATAATGAAAAGATGATTATAAACGAGAAGTTCTTAGGAAAAAAATTAGATGCTGATTGATGTTGCAATTATTGTATACGTCATGAAAAAAGAAATTGTACGAATGAAAATTACAGTTACAGCTACAATCTAGTCTTACATGATGCACGCTTTGAGTGATCATGTCTCGAAAGTAACATGACTCACTAGGCAAAGATTATCCCCCAGTAGGTTGCCATTCTGCGGTAGACTGGTTTCCAGCCAAAGCGATAGAACCCTATCTATCTTACTATTTGACCCATAACTGGATGGAAGAGACGGATTAATACCTTTCCCAAGAGTATTTGTGTGTAAGTTTGAACTCGGCTCGCCGATTCGACGTACTGTGTTGATATCCACTGCACCACAACGCACATCCTGCCAATCTAGCATAAATTCACGCCGTCTATGAATCAAATTGGACGGGTCATTGGAACAGACTACCATTAAAATATTTATATAAAAGATAGATGAAAACCATAACATTGTGGTGGTAATGTTACAGAATTCGAGGTGCCAGGTCAGGGCTGATAACGTTACAGACCCTTCTTTGGATTGTGTCTAAGCTCTTCAGATATATAATCGGAGTAACAGAACAGATATAGCACCAATATTTAATGCAAAAATGAATGGTAGATTTTGTGCAAGATGGATTCTGACGAGAATTCTTTGACATGACACAGTGAACCAACCTTCTTAGTGGCAGACATGGCCAGTGATTCAATACAAAATCGCTCCAGTGAATATCGCAAAAAAAAAGAAAGAAAGAAACTAAGAAATATTTTATTTTCTCTCTTTTATTGTAAGACAATGGTTAAAGATATAGTGAAAAGATACAAAGAGACATTAAGAAAGATAAAGAAAAATTAGAAAGCGGGAAAGAAAGATGAAATAAAAACGTAAAATAAAACTTAAGAATAGTTGTAGTCATAAAAAGTAGTAGAAGAAGGCTTGGCGATAAGAAAGAAATTCATAGAATTGTAAAAGATCTTGAATAAAGAGCAAAAGATTAGGCTATGGATGATGGCAGTATTAAAAGTTGTAGTAAAGAAAAAAAAACATCAAAATCGAGAGAAAATTTAATGAATAATGTTTATATGGAGAAGATAAAATGAACTGGTCCAGAAAAATATTTGGAAAAACCGAAAAGTAACAAAAAAAAAGTCCTGAAGACAAAATAACAGGATAATAATATGATAACGAAAAAAAAGAGAGAACATATTGTGATCAACTGATTACTGCCCGTGAAATCATTACTATGACAGAGCAAAGATAGTATATATATATATATATATATATATATATATATATATATATAAGTAAAACTACTAAAAAGTTGTAAGTTAAAAATGTGTTTTTTGACAATATTTATATATTTCTCTTTTTATCTAAACTTATTTATAAATGGAATTTTGTCTCTGTGTGTGTGTGTGTGTGTGTGTGTGTGTGTGTGTGTGTATCCGTTAGCTATAGACTCCGAAATGGCTGAACTGATTTTCTTGAAAATCTACACAGTTGTACTATAAATGTCTGCGAGTGTTCTTAGTTAGGTTTTGTGTCGAGGTACCCCCGATAAATATCGAAAATCGATAATCGAAAAAATCGGGTTATAGAAGGAATGGTCCGATTTTAATCAAATTTGATACACTCATGGACAAAGACATAACAAACGATATTCAGAAGTTTCAAGGTTGCAGTTCTTACAATAGTGCAGAAAATATATATATTTTTTATATATATAAAAGTTTTCATTACACCCGAGCAACGCCGGGCTATACTGCTAGTATATATATATATTTGATATTTCAGACCGGCCCCGGCCTTTCATCAGAAAGAAATGATTTTAAAATTTAAACTAGAAACGTCCGTCGCGAGAAGCGTTTGTCGCGAGAAGCGTTCGTCGCGTGATGTGTACATCGAGTGATGTACAATGCAATTAATTGTATATATATATAGAGTACAATTAAACAACATTTCTCTGAAAAACATAAACATGTAGGTAATATCAGACAGATTTTGGTCAACAATACGGTGATCCTTACTCATACACACAGTAAGAGGAACCTGCAGATATTGGAGGCCATGTACATCAAATCAAAACAACCAACACTCAATAAAATCAACTTTAAAACAGGAAATAGCATATTACATTGCATTTGACGAGATGGTTTTGTTGTCATTTCGCGCTATCCCGCGGTGTGACGTCATAAAACCGCATCGCAAACTTAAGAACTGCGTTTATTATTTTTGGTAACTATTGCCGTTGCCAAGTGGAGTTTTATGTCAACACAGAATAAAATCGTCGGTGATGGTGGATTTTATAATATTTCAGTTTAAGCTACATCTCTGAAGATGGCTCATGAGAGCCGAAAGCTTAGAAGAAAACCAATAAATAATTATCCAAATGTTGGAGAATTTTTGTCTTTATTTTCAACTGAAATTAAAGCAAAAATACGACGTTTAGAACGGCTCATGATTAAACATAATAGACATTCATTGTCTCTTATATTTAATAGCATATGTCTAGAAAATATATATATATATATATATATATATATATATATATATATATATATAATATTTTTAAATCTAAATAATTCCTTATCAATTTTTTACTTAAAAAACAGGACTTTAGATTCTGCATTCATCTTCTTGTCATATAATAATGACAAGTTTTTTTCATTTTTTGTCCTGTTTGTTACACAATCACAAAAGAAAATGATTTCAGTATGGAAAGAGAAAAGAAAGAAAAATAAAGTTTAATCGCAACAAGAAATATTGATACACGTGAAATAATATCTTCTAATGAATAATGATTGAAATTCTCTTTAGTTGTTTAAACAAGGATTTTTGTCTTTCTGCAACGAATCTAAAATGATGTAACCTCAAAAATGAAGACATTTCTATTCGTATCTCAAACCGGTGAGAACTTTTTTGAGTTTTCTTTCCGCTCTCCACGGTAATATTTATTACAATGAGTCTAATCCTCGTGGGTTATTATTATTATTGTACTACATTCTAATTAAATTAGGATCTTGAATAATTCTCGCTGATGTTGTATTTACAAAAATTATTATGAAACATGGCGCTAAAAGTATTGTTCATCGCTAGCCACTACATTTTTTCCATCTTTCAGGCAGAATTTGAATTTCACATCGGAGAACTGACACGATTTTGAAGCTAACCACAAGTCGACCCATCTTTTGGCATCTTCTTAAGAGTTAAAGTTTTGCTCAGTAAGGCCATGTGCCATTGATCGAAACACGTGATAATCGGATGAGGAAATGTTTGGTAAATACTGCGGGAGGATTATAAATTCCCACTTAAAGATTACCAAGTTGATTTCAACCCATTTTGTAATATGTAGCCAAGACTTGTCATGTTGTTAAATGATTTGTCACACCTTTGCATGTATAGCCACATTTTTTTTTTTTTTTTTTTTACAATATTTGGTTCAAACATTTCAATTGTAGTCGTGAGCGGTCTCCTGTTATAGTTTCAATGAGCAGCTCATCATACACTACACCTTGCTTATTCCGCCAAAAGCAAAGGAGACACTTCGAACCATAGAGATTCGGCTTTGATGCTATTGTTGATGCATAGCCTGGCTTACCACAAGTATCTTCTACGGTTAGGGTTATCGTAGTTCATCCACTTTCCATCGCTGGCCACGATACGATGCAAAAACCCTTCCCTTTTCAGCCGTTGAAACCACTGTTCACACGTGACAAAACGCCGTTCGACGTCTCACGGATTCAACTCGACCAGCAGTCAATGTTCTTGCTTTTGAATCCTACCTAATGCTTTGAAACGTTTCTGATCAACTTTTCATAATTCTGAAAGTTCGGCTATTGCCTGACATGAGTTTTCATGAAGTAAAGCATCTAGTTTTTGTCTTATTACTCTTTCTGTGTGCCATAACTTCGATATCATTATCTTTATCTTTGAAGCGTCTAAATCAATCATTGCATGTTGTTGCCGACAAATCATTGTCGCCTAAATCTTAAAAAAGTTTCTGTGTGCTTAAACGGCGGATTTCTTTTGAATAAATTACTGTAGAAAAAAAATTACCCTCCAATACATTTTATTTGGCACGAAATCACAAATGTTTAATGCTATGAAAAACAGTGTTGTTTATATTTCAGGGAGGCTTACGGCCATATCACGTTGAATACACCGGTTCTCGTTCGATCACCGAAGTTAAGCAACGTTGAGCCTGGTCAGTACTTAGATGGGTGACCTCTTGGGAATGCCAGGTGCTGTAAGCGTTTAATAAGGGATGTACCTTGTGGTGCAGTGGATATCGGCTCGGAAAGAGAAATCAGTGAGCCGAGTTCGAATTCCAGTTGAATACCTTGCATTCACTTAAGCACCTATCCTTGGGAAAGCTATTAATCCATCCCTACCCTCCATTTATGGGTTAAATAACAAAGTTAAATAATTTGGAAACCTTAAAAACAAATCCTAATGAATATTGATACTCGAAAAGAAAAATGTTTTACTAGACACAAAACTTATATAAAAACAACAGTAAATTGTTGAAAGAAAAAAGATATTACCGACAATAAATAAATAAAGTTTAGTTGGCAATAAATGACCCGCCGAGGTGATATGCTATAGAACAAAACAACTAACCAATCAACACTTCGGTGAAATGACATACACTGAATTTCAATTGTTCTGCTTATAGTACTTCCTTATAGATTCGTTACTATATAAACGACACGCACGCAGTTCTGTAAAGCAGCGAGAACTTATTCAAAGTTTATTAGTTTAATTTCATTTTCTTTTTAGTTAATTATTTGCAAAAATTCATTATATGCCATGAAATATTGTTATCTACTTACACTTATATTCTTTGTCTTTCAATTTATTTGCTTCTAAATGTCAGTAAACTTAAACATAAACTATAATAAAAATTATCTTTCAAAATTTCAAGACCTTAATTGTTAGGAATTTAGAAACTGGAAAAATGATACAAAATTAATTAACGTTTCTTAATATTTCAAATCTTATTTCGATTTTTTGTTTCTTAAATGACAGAGATAATATTCCTTCCTGAAAACATTTACTGGTGTTTAAGATGAATTTATTACGAAAATTCTAAACGTCGATGGTAGATCCTGATAATTTTTTAAGAAAACGAAATCAATTAATATAGGAGAGAAGTCCCTCTATTTGACGAGATTAAAAGAGAAATGTATTCATTAAATGTTGCTGAAACGTAAACCAACGTTCAGTGCGTAAAACTCAAGAGTGCAAATGGCGATATTGATTTACATATTGCAACAGAACGCTTATCCTTCAACCTCAGGTAGGTAATGCTACCCACTAATGATTCGGAGAGTAGTTTCTTACTACCTTTAAAAATATAACTCATTCAGACTACCACTTGGTTCATTTCAGAGAACACTTCCTTTTTGACCAGCGACATAATGTCAATAGTCAATAAGAAAAATTCTGAGAAGCTATATTCTTCCACATTTGACATAATTCCCACCTTCCGGTTGTCATATACGCTACCAGAGATATTTTTTTTCTTTTGTTCTCAATTGGAGTAGATAGACTGAACTATCGCCCGGTTCACACTCCACCCACGTCTTTTGAACAGGTGAAGAGGCTCATCCCTTGTTCCCTGTTCAGGATGTGGTTCCCGGCTTTCTTTTTGTTTTCTCCAATCTTCTTTCACTTTTTTCTTTTCTCTTTTTTTTTTGTTCTCAATTGGAGTAGATAGACTGAACTATCGCCCGGTTCACACTCCACCCACGTCTTTTGAACAGGTGAAGTAAAACTACCAGCCATAATTATAAGGCCATTGCAGGTTAAAAAAATGATGCATTTTATGCTATTATTAGTATTTATTGCCATGGAGTAGATAGATCTATCTATCGCCCGGTTTACACTCCGGCCACGTCTAATGAACAGGTGAAGAGGCTCATCCCTTGTTTCCTGTTTAGGATGTGGTTCCCGGCTTTCTCTTTTCCAATCATTTTACTCTTAAATAGCCCCAAGCGCATCAGTGGCGTCACCGCCTTGTTTGAGGTGTTATGATTAAAAAAAAACATTATTAGGTCACCCCTATTTTTTATAATAATTGATGTATTTCTTAATAGTTGTAGTACTTATTGCCAAGTGGATAATTCTAAATGGAAATAGAAATGTTCTTTTGTTTATACTGCACAATAACATGTGCATCAAATGAACTGTTCTGGTATCCAGTTTTTGTGATCTCTTCCCTATGCTAGTCTCTTCCTCTTATTGGCTGACCGAAACAAAGGCTTCCTGGCTGCTTTGTAAAAGTTTGCAAAGTAATAATACCAAAGGAACCATTCTGCTTTTATTTAGATTTATCCATTTCTTTTTTTTAATCGTATCACCCCGAGCAAGGCGGTAACGCCACTGATGTGCAGGGGGCTACGTAATAGTGAAAAGATTGGAAAAGAGAAAACCGGAAACCACATCCTAAACAGGGAACAAGGGATGAGCCTCTTCACCTGTTCATTAGACGTGGCCGGAGTGTAAACCGGGCGATAGATAGATCTATCTACTCCATGACAATAAATACTAATAATAGCATGAAATGCATCATTTTTTTAACCTGCGATGGTCTTATAATTATGGCTGGTAGTTTATGTATTTACATACAACTTCTTTTTTGCAGGTCATCAATGGCAATAATTTCATGATTGAAAATCGGAGTCTTTTTTATGATGGAAGACACAGTTGTTTCATAAAGGTATTGGCCTTCGAAACATGGAGACGTTCTGATTAACAAATTGTATTGACAGGTTAGTATCAGTTGAATGGCTTTTCCAGTAAGAAATACAAGATTAAAATCTAGTTTTTAAAATGCCTAAGAGCCGCTCAAGTCACAAGCTTACTGAAAGAGTTTAATGTGCATGTTAAACAGTAGATAGTAAGAAGTGCACGGGGATAGGTGGGATAGATAACGATTGAAGCAAGACTCGAAAGACTACGATTATTGTAATCGAGGAAGTTTTTTAAGAGTTTTTTGCTCAGCAAAACAATTATTGTGAAGAAGCTATCTGAGGGAAATGAAGTATGAATCGGAATTTAGATCATTCGACCCTGTTTATAGAAAAATTAAGAAAAGCCGTGTCTGCGTTTAAATTCATTAGAACTCTGTCTTTCTGGGACTAGTTATTTAAGGATTCATTGTATTTTTGTTCAGGAAAAAATATTTTAAAAAATGTGTCATTTACAGTCATGGTGTCACTAACGAAAATGACAAATTCTCATCAGTCAAGAAATGAATGATGTCTTAAATTGTAAGTAACAGCCAACCGCAGTTAGAACAGGCGGAAACTAGAATTCAGCCATGTTGGAATGCCACGAAGGTCTTGCAAAAGATTCTAGTGTTTTAGAAATGCCTGAGATTTTGATCGCAGAAAGGATGGGGTCGGTAAAGGGTTTGACAGGGTGCGAAAAACACATCGCATGCAATTCATCACTTTTATCATCCTAGATTAAGGTTTGAACAAAGTACAAGTAACTTATATATTTTTTCCTTACATTAGAGCAGGCTTTGGGTTTGCGATGAAGTATGGGTCATCTAATCTTGTTGATAAATACGCTGTTTCTTTTAATATTATTTTGAAAAATTATAAATAATTTTCATGATATATTTGTGGCAGTTAGGGTGTCATAATTTAAGAACAGACCTAAAATTCTGATCCATATGCTGGTTATCGACTAGTTTAAAGAATAGTATTATCGCTAACGAGATTTAGTAATGATTTCAGTTCTCGTGAGAACTACAATGAATACTGAAGCCAGCAAATAACTTAAAACTAACTGCCGATGTGACAAATTAATTTGTTCTGTAAAAGACCTGGTTTGTCTTGTAAAATCTGCCCAGATTGCTCGTTAGTTTTCTTGTGATGAAAGCGCTCGTAATTATTTCATTAGTTTTTTTGACAAACTCAACATTTCTAGTGTAGTACTATCGGCATTTTTCAAATGGCTATGTCGGATCTATAGCTGCATCTGCTTCTAGAAAGGATAGGTCTCTGTGTCGTTGCAGAAAGCTTTTTGTGGTCAGAATACTTCTTGTATATATCTGATTCCAACTTTTAACTCAGGACATTCCAAATTTTATCCGAGACAAGTGTAGCACTATAGGCACTGATCAGTGCAGGATATCATTTGAGGTAAAACTTAAGTCTCATCAGTCTAACGCGTATATCACGTAGTAGTTTGCTCAAGCGAGTCCCTGTGTTCGTTCGTACAGCAAACCCTACATCGATCTATATTTGTTCATCTGCTTTCCTACCTTTCAAGAAAAAGTTGGAGACACCAACGCTTCTCTTCGAACATTCATCAAAGTCTCAGAGTAACGAAAACAACGACAAAGCGTGTAAATTTTCTATCAACGTGTGGGATGATTTCTGCAGAAGTTGAGCACGTTTTGCTGACAATGAGCGTTCGTAAAGACAAGCATGTTAAATTTTGGTTTAATTTTGGAATTTATTATTGGATTTCTAGCACTTAGTGGGAATCCAAGTTAAACAAACCTGTCTTAGTCAATGTGATAGGCAATGATTATTCATCTTCTCTAAGTCTCCTCCGTATACCTGGTAGGAAATTATATTTTTTAAAAGTTATGTCAGTCCACTTTGGAGCAGCCAGATTCTACCTCTGACTTCATAAGTAGACAAACAATTGTATATCTACCAAAGACGTAGGTAAGCCAATAGCTATCAATACATCGACACTTCACTTCAGAAACTAGATTGACAATAGATTTTAATTCGGCAGAAATGCTCGTGCTGAGATTTAGTTATTTTTTACACATGCATGTCGACATAAATCTATTTTTCCTAAGCGGCGCAATATCATTTTACTTTTAAAAACGAGAACAGTGCCGATTGCAATGCAATAATACTATTGTAATGTACGACAGAAATGTGTTAAAGTTGGGGGAAAACATCAATTCGATTGCTCTCCTAGAAACTACGAGGTTATAAACCGAGATGGAAAAAAGTTGAAAGAAAACAAAAAATAAGAATATACGGTCACTTATCCGCGGAGAAACAACATAGCGTAATGAAAAAGGCCACAAACTTAACGAAAATAAAGTTTTATCATCAAAATGTTGATGCTATTATTAAGATGAAAGAACAAAGTATTTTTTAATTATTTTTCGAAATATTTTAATTTTTTATAACACATTCGAAATTTGGGTTAAAATCTTGTCTTTTTACGTCATAACCGTGGCTAACTTTGATATTTTTGCGCTTATTTTCCGTTGAAAACACGTTTATTTGAAAATTCTTGTAAAAATCAAATAATTGTCCGATTTAAATGAAATTTTCAGGACTTCTTCACAAATAATTGAAATTATTTTCACATGATTTTTTTACAAAATGTTTGTTAAAATATTTTTTAAGAATGTTACCCTCCACTTACTTAATTTCATGTAATTTTGCACAGAATCTTCCTGTTTATTGAATTTGTTTTGTTAAAAGTATGAGTCATTGGAGATTGTCAATTACCTACATGTTTTTTTCAAATTTGTGCTATTTAACTGAAATTCTGCTCTGAACTGAAAAATAATGAATCCAATAAAACTATGACATTACTCAATTAGAAAAGCTTTTAATTGCTTTTGTAAATAAGTAATATTAAGGACATTATTGCCTGAAGAAATACATTTTTTCTGATGAAAAATGAATTTTTACAAGAATTTTTTCATTGTTTTTTTTATATTTTTATATTTCAATTATAATAATTTATAATAGTTTAACATCTTGTCAAATTCTTTACAGGGCTATTTATTGGATATGGTATAGTAATTAAGTGGAAACGATATTTAAGAGTCCAAAATTGCAAAGATTAATAAACGTAGTTGAGCTATTCTATTTTATATTTTTTACTTAATACGTTCTTTATTTTCATGTATGGTAGACTGAAATTGCCATTATTATGAACAGTTACGTAATCTAAGAGTTTTGTCCCTTCACTTAGATTTATGATATGTGATTTATGGTAATCTATAATAGCTGTCATCGCTTCGTCATTCAACCTTCCATCAAACTTTCAATCAGATGAACACGACCAATCTTTAATAATTGTTTGTATATTACTTTTTTATGCAATAAATAAGTAATATTTCTTTCAAATCAGATTAGTTTAACTTTCAATTTTCTAATTTTACTAAAATAAAGTGTCAGAAATCTTTTGAAATATTTTAAAAGTCGATGAAGTTTTGTTTGTTTACAAATTTCTTAAAATTAAGAAAACGGCTGCTTTAAAAAAGTTTAAGAAATCGAAATTAAATGTGACATTCTAATTTATATTGTTGCGTGGTAGGGAGATGGTTAATGCTTTAGCCTTGTGTCAGACTTAACCAAACTCTCTACAGCTTAAAAGATTTATGTTGAGTTGTCATCAGAAGGTTTTCGTCGTTATCAGAAGGTTGGTTGTCGGCAGGTTGGAATATGAGAAATTGTGTGGAATAGCGTAAGAAGAATAAAATACATATTTCGCATTTTAAAATAGAAATGTATTAAAAGGAGAAATAACTAGAATTCATAGAAATTAATGTTCGATTAGAAACATTATTAAGAAGTTATGAGTAGAGTTCGTCCAAAATGTTTGTAGTAGTAATTGTTGAAAGAGATAAGGAGAAAGAGAACAAGGTGCAACCTGACCTTATTTCTGGTAGATTTGAAGTTGGTTACATTTTAGTTTTTTTCGTCTCTCAACTCCCTTCTATGAATCTTGACTGACGCCGAGGTCATTTATATAGTCTTTTTGAATTTAGCACTGGATCGCTAAATCCTTTCAAGTCTTACAAGTCGCGCCCATTGGACAATACTCATTTTAACACCTACTTGCTAATTCTGATTTTTGTTAAGCACATGGTCAATCCTTGTTCTATTTGGAAAAACCAGGATTTCAGACATCGTTGTGAATTTTTTTAATATGAAGACGAGAGTTGATTTTAATTCATTTCTTATCCGCTACAATATAATTTCTCTCTGAAATACACCAGAATTTTTTACCTAATTTAAATAATAAATTTAATCATTAAGCTTTTAATTAAATCTAAAATGAAATCTTCAAGAATATTTTTTCATTTAAAAAAAATTCATTTTAATCTTAAAGAAAATTTCTGCCGCAAAAGGGAGGTACCTAAAAATAAGACTGCTTCGGAAACAACAACAACTTTACGAACAAACTATCCACGGGACCGTCTTTACACGACACCGTGTCTCGCCAACTGCTGACTGCTGGTTGTTTCCCTGCTTTTATTGGCATGAGGCATCTTACAAAGACAAGGAACTTGACCAGTTGCAGAGAGGTCCATACATAGACATGACAATAAAACCCGGATGTAACTGTTGTAAACAAACATGTCCGCAACTGTCCCGATGCGCGTTCGCCACAAATACAAATGAAAAAGGAGTAAAAAAAAAATGTTTTAGTTAAAGTATATTGATATCGGTTTTCGGTTCTTCCAAAAGGTGTAGTTTGTTCTGTACAAGCCTTTACTCTATAAACAAATCATATGCACGTTTATTGTTTTTTATTTAAATTTCAAGAAATAACTGAGGTTGCTACGCAAATTCACAGAGAAACTACAGATAGATGGAGAGAATAATACACTTAGACTTATGGTAAATATGTTGGAAATATTAGCCGTTTCTTTAAAAGGAAAAACTTGGCAATCATTGACCGAACAGACAATAATTTCTTTTGAAATTTATAAAATCTTTAAATTTTTTAGGGAAACGTAAGTCCAGTAGGTGTTGTTACTCTTTTCATTTTAGATTTGGGTTTAGTTCCTAGTTTTTTTTTTATTTGTAGTGATGTGGAAAGTTAGGATGTGCGCTGTGGTGCAGTGGATAACGTTGTGGTGCAGTGGAACGAGAAATCGGGGAGCCGAGTTTGAATTCCAGCTGAATTCATTGCATTCACTTACGCGCAAATAACCTTGGGAAAGGTATTAATCCGTCTATTCCTTCCAGTTATGGGTTAAATGATTGGGTTCTATAGTTTTGTTCGGCAACCAGTCTACCGCAGAAAGCAATGGCAACCAACTGCGGGATAATATTCTGCCCAGTCAGTCATGTCTCTTTTGAGACCTGATCACCCAAGCGTGTATCACGTATGGCATTTAACTGACTGATATTGACAATAAATCTTTATGCAATGTGGTTAAATTTCAGTTTACGAGGAAAGGGGACAGACTTCACTGGCTTATCAGAGTTCGTGGAAGGGGTAAAATTCGTTTCAGTACCCACCCCAGATTAAACTTGTTAGTAATTATAGCAACCGCCTACAGGCCTTACGAAATTTCCATTTTTCTTTTTACAATCATTTTTTTTTATCTTACAGAGATAAAATTTCTATTTCCATCCAAACTATTTTCTCTGTATCACTATCACAATTTGTGGGGCTTTCACTTATTTTAACTGGAAAATATTTATCTCTACAGAAAACAGTGGTATGATTTTCATTGTGTATATATAGGGTGGATCTCATGCTAATCCACGATTTCTATTTTATAAAATTTGGGTATTTTATCCCTTTACCAACGATGAATTGTGAATTTTTTTTCTTTTTGCTTATATAAATTCGATCTGGTTTAAAGTTTTAAATAACTTGTTTTTATTCTGTTAGGATCAGTGCTTTCCAGTCCTGGCATTCAATTGCGCATAAATACCATATTAACATTAATTTTAACAATGCAAAAATCAATGAATTTCTAACAAAAATATATACTGTTTAAAAGATTATTCTTTTATCAAGCATAATACATGAAACCAGCTATTAAAAGGCAAACGACTCTATCAAATATTGCCAATATGCTAGCAAAGATTGAATTTAAAAGACTTCTATATATAAGACTCAACCCAAAACATCCAAATTGAAGAATATTCTCATTTAAGAGATGCTTTAAATTATGATGGTATGATTCACTGTTCATCTCAGTGTTCTTGCGAGGCATCAAAGGAGAATCAGTAATGTGATCACCACTCTACCGCAGAAAACATTGGCAACCTCCTGCGGGATAACATTCTGCCCAGTCAGTGATGTCTCTTTCGAGACCTGATCGCCCAAGCGTGTATCACGTATGGCATTTAACTGACTGATATTGACAATAAATCTTTATGAAATTCTGTGTTTTTTTTTTGTTTTCTTTTTTTTTTTTTATTGTAATATTCTACTAATTGTTTAACACCGATGTTTGTTTTTAATCATCTTCCCCCGAGCAAAGCGGTAACGCCACTGATGTGCAGGGGGCTACATAAGAGAAAAAATAGATAGGAGGAGAGTATAGAAAATGACGAACCAGATTAGGATGGGAAGACAGGTGTGATGACAGTTGCAAAGGTGGAGTAAACACTTGTTGCAGGAGCACCAGTGACTTAAGTTCGTTGGAGCAGAAGCCATGAAAGTATTTATAGAACAGACAAAGGGAACCCACATCCTGACGGTGGGGAAGTGGTTGCAGTCGAGCCGCCAAGTTGGTACCTATCACATTATTGATTCTTCTTTGAAGCCTGTCAAGAACACTGAGATGAACAGCAGAGGCACCTGACTGTATATCGCAGCAGTACTCCATGCACGGACGAATGGTTGATTTGTATGTATGCAGGATGGATTCAGGTGGGAAAAACATCCTGGCCCGACACAGTGACACAAACTTTCTAGCAGTGGATTTAGCTATTGCTTCAATGTAGTGTTCCACTTGAGATCAGAAGAGAGGGTAAGGCCGAGGAGGCGCAGTGCATTGCTCTCAGGGAGACTCGCTTGGTGCATGCTTATGGGAGGCAGGAAAGGTTGCCTGTGATGACTGACAGATAGCAGCTTGGTCTTAGACGCATTGAAATTTACTTCTTACCCCAATTCACAACAGAATGTAGATCCCTCTCAAGATCAGCAACCAGATTATGTTTGTCCGCTACGCCTGGTGTGACACAGCGAAACAGGCTTGTATGTGGATTACTAATCTCAGGGCTCTATCCTAGGCCCGATGCTCTTCCTTATATTTATAAATGATCTCCCAGACGAGATCAAGAGCCTGTTTCTCTGTGTCACACCTCATCAATGTGGGAGACACATCCACTTGCTACTGGCCGGGATCGAAACTCAACCGATTTGGTGTCAGTCGGAGTCGCTACCCACCATAAGCCATAGGCGCATGGAATCAGAGAAGGGAAATTTTAACGTGTTGTATATAAGCAGTGTATACACACGCCAGTCACTGAAAGAGATTCGAAGCCAGGAATCATAGTCCGAAAGCGAACGTTCTACCCGCTCGGCTACTTGCCCATAACAACGCCAGTACACTCAGATATTCGGTGAGAGTGGCTTAGGTTTACGTATATATATATGAAGAGGTTCTTTCTAAAACTAAATGAATTTCCCTTTATTATTAAAATACATACAAAAGTATTTCGTTTAGAAAAAATGTTGATGTATGTCGCCTTAATGATCGGCAGTATAAATTAAAGAATTTGATAAAAAAATTATTATCAACAGTCACTATATATCACAGAAGTGGAAACAGTTTTTAAAATTATATATATATATAGTCATCCGCAGACAGATCTGTTTCGCCGTATCACAGCTCATCAGTACGGTTAGACTCCGATTGCTTTTTTTACCCGACCGAAATGGCGTCAGTCGGCGACTCTACCCCTGGGCTATGGGTGTTCGGCGGAAGTAGGCAGACTTTTTAGCGCCCATTGGCTAGAGCGGTCTAATTCATTTCACTGAATGAGCGATGCGTAAAATCTCTTTATATATATATATATATATATATATATATATATATATAAAGAAATTTTATGACAAAGTGGAAAAAGATTATCGGGTGTTTCGTCCTTTACGATTGTTTATGTTCGTACGACAACACCTGCGCACGAATCGTTGGGTGATGGACATTTATTAAACTTTTATTTTTCTCGGCGAATTCATTTAGAATGTTTATTTTTTTCTTTCTATCTCTTTTATACATGTTGCTATATATATATATATATATATATATATATATATATATATATATATATATATATATATATTGCCCTTATTTTAATATCAATGTTCATATAGTTAAATAATAATGACATATAAAGTATAAGTATAAAGAAATAAAGTATGTGCCAACTTTTGAGTACATTTCGAGATAAAGCTAGAAAATTTGGGATTTAGTACGAAATTCATTTTAAATTATTCATTTGCAATATTCCATCGACAGGGAACATTAATTTTCCCGACACACGTCCGAACTGTAAAAAATGAAAACATCAATAACTTTCTTTTGTCTTCCGCCAAAACAACTTACGCGCACAAACACAAACACAAACGCATATATATATATATATATATGCGCTTACCAAAAAACCCTAAATTGTTCGTAAAGCTAACAGAAAATCTACCAAGTGACCAACAGTCGACTTAATTGTTAGAAATCTAACAACAATTAAAACAAAAGCAAAAAATATGTAAAGTAAACACAACCCTACAAGAGTGAGAAATTACTCTTCGCAAACTTACTCCTCATAAAGAGACAAATGACAAACAGGTACTTCAGTGTACTCCCGAAAACTATGAACTTCTTAATTCAACTCAGACAATCAGTTTGGTGCTGTACGTGATACACGTTTGGGCGATCACTCTCTTTCGATACATGAAGGACTAGACTGGAGGATTACCTGCAGGAGTTTTCCATTTCTTTCTGCGGAAGACTGGTTGCCAACCCAACCTATAGAATCCAAGCTATTCTGCTACTGAACCCATAGCTGGAGAGAGAAGAGAAGGATTTATACATTTCACAAGGGTATCTGCTCGAAAGTGAATGCAACAACTACCGGAATTCGAACTAGGTTCTCCGATTTCATATTCCGAGCATATATCCACTGCACCACAAGGGACATCCAACTTAATTCAACTCAGTCAGTCAGTTAAGTGCCATGCGTGATACACGCTTGGACGATCATGTCTCGAAAAAGACATGACTGACTGGGCAGAAGATTATCCCGCAGTAGGTTGCCATTGCTTTCTGCGGTAGACTGGTTGCCGACCAAGACTATAGAACCCAATCTGTCCTACTATTTAACCCATAACTAGAAGGAAGAGACGGATTAATACCTTTCCTAAGGGTATTTGCGCGTAAGTGAATACAATGGATTCAACTGGAATTCGAACTCGGCTCCGCGGTTTCTCGTTCCGAGCCGATATCCACTGTACCACAACGCATATTCTTATATCCACTGTACCACAACGCACATTCTTATATCCACATAATTCAACTACTGGGTCTAAAATAGAAAATGTCCTTGGGTTTGTTGGATAAGGCGTGATTTATATACATTTAATCGGAGGCCATAATTTGAACAACATAAAATACGCAGGTGATACAGTGCTGATTGCAGACCCGGAAAGGAAACTAAAAGACCTTCTACAGAAGATAGCTGAAGAGAGTGACAAAAAAGAACTTCTACTAAACTGCAAGAAAACTGAATGCATGGTCATCAGCAAAAGAGCAACCTGGAAAGTGTCCTGACAGAGAACGGAGAGTGTGACACTGAGATGCGAAGGCGTATTGTTATGACCAAGGATGCATTCCAGAAGCCGAATAGATTATTGAGAAACAGGAAGATTTAACTGGAAACAATGAAGAGAGTTTGGAAATGTTATTTAATGTCTGTTCCTCAATAGCGCAGCGAATAATAGACAAACTCATCAAAGGTGAAGGAAAGACTTGAAACAACAGAAATGTGGATCTACAGAATGATGCTGAGGGTTCCAAATACAGGTGGGTAATACTAAAAAAAGCAAGTAGAAAAATTTAAATACCTAGGAAGCGTTCTAACAGGAGATAGAAAGTGCGACATAGAGATCCGAAGACGAATTGGCATGGCGAAGTACGCGTGCCAGACGCTGAGTAAAGTACTAAGACACAAGAAGGTTTTACTAGAAACAAAGAAGATAGTGCTAGATTTATATGTGATGCCAGCTCTTCAATATGGCAGTGAATGCTGGGCCATATCATCAAAGATGAAGGAAAAACTTCAAGCAGCTGAAATGTGGTTCTACAGAAGCATACTGGGTATAAAGTGGGGGATCAATTCCATATTACAATCAATATGTAAACTGACCCCTCACTTTAGGTCACAGCAGTTTCTATACATTTATATTCCTGAGATCCAAAAGCACAAGGATGCATTACAAGAGCTGAAAAGAGTATTAAGAAACAGGAAAATTTCCTTAGAAACAAAGAAGAGGGTGCTAGATTGATGTGATGTCAGTTCTTCAATATGGCAGTGAATGCTGGGCCATATCATCAAAGATGAAGGAAAAACTTGAAGCAGCTGAAATGTGGTTCTACAGAAGCATACTGGGTATAAAGTGGGGGATCAATTCCATATTACAATCAATATGTAAACTGACCCCTCACTTTGTGGTCACAGCAGTTTCTATATATTTATATTCCTGAGATCCAAAAGCACAAGGATGCATTCCAGGAGCTGAGTAAAGGACTAAGACACAAGAAGGTTTCCCTAGAAACAAAGAAGAGAGTGCTAGATTGCTATGTGATGTCAGTTCTTCAATACAGCAGTAAATGTTGAACACTATCATAGAAGGTGAAGGAAAAATATGAAGCAGTGGAAATGTGGTTTTACAGAAGTATGAAGCGGATATAATTGACAGAGTATGTGAGAAATTATGAGGTGTTGGAAAGAATGGCAAGAAAAGAAAGTTAATAGTGAGCATCAGGAAGAGACAACTGAAGTTCCTGGGACATGCAATGAGGAAAGAGGTCTTAGAGAACCTGATGCTGTCAGTTCAGATAGAGAGAAAAAGAGACAGAAGCAGCGGATAACATATCTGAAGGGACTGAGCAGGTGGATGACAGAACGCGTATTGCGTGTTTAACAGGAGAAAGCGTACTAAGAGCCACCATGGTTAGGGAGACGTGGAAAGCCATGATCGCCTAGGTCCTGAAGAAAGAAAGAGAAGAATTTCTCTTGCTGAAGGTTTTCCGCACAAAATCACTAATACATGCTACACATGCACTGATGGAATCAGAAGATATTATCTAATCGAGCTGAATGTTAAAACGGTCGAAAAAACATTGTAATAAAACATAAGCAAATGCGAACGGAAGTTCTTCAGGCAATCATGCAGTACAACTTTAGTTCAGAAATGTTAATTACTCATTGATTTTAACAGTGACCTTTTCTGTGAGCTCATTTTGCCCCTGTTGTTTTCTGTGTGTTTATCTCAGTTAAAAATATTAAAAACTCTAAAAAGTCTAGTTTGCTGACGCCATGAGAAAAATAGGATCCATTTTTTGCAATTGACAATAATCCATCAAAAGTCGCTCGACATCTGTTTCTAAATAACGGTAAGAAAAAAAAATGTTTAAGAACATATCACTTACTTCATATAATATCCTTTTACGCTTAGTCAGGCATACAGTCTTTCCGTAATCATTCCTTGGAACTCTCCTCTCTGTCCCACACTTTCTTTCTTTCTTTCTTGCTCAATCTCTCTCACTCTCTTTCTCTCTCTCTATACACACACATACATACATACATACATACATATATATATATATATATATATATATATATATATATATATATATATATATATACTTCAGCAGGATGTAAACCCTTATATAGTTAGGGGTCACTGTTTCGAATACTGCCTAATGACATATATTAAAAATTTTTTTTCAATAAATAATCATGCCGGTATATATATATATATATATATATATATATATATATATATTTTAATTCAGATACTTCAATCCAAGGGAAAAAAGCAGGAAGGTAAATTCCCAAAAACCCATATTAAAAAATGATACAGGAAGAGAGCTCCATGTAATAAAATATTACAGAGCAAATATATAATCCTTTTTTAATATATATATATATATATATATATATATATATATATATATATATATATATACTGTTTAATTAAAAACAGAAATACTACTAAATACTACTAAAATAGTAATATCAATTAAAAAGAGAGTTCAAATAAATTATATATATATATATATATTCCTAAGTCTATGGCACGTCTTGGAGTTCATGCCCCTGAGTATTGCACAACGCATGAAAGTCCGAGTTGGGCCATAGACATAGGATAATATGTATATTTAATAATATATATATAATACAATTCTATTCATACATTGAGCACTGTTTTATTAATCTTCTTCTATGTTCCCTGTTCTTTCAGGACGTAGACAATCATGTCTTTCCACGTCTCCCTATCCCTGGTAGATCTTAATATCTTTTATCCTGTTACATACGCAACACCTGTTCCGTCATCTACCTGATCATGCCCCTCAAATATGTTATCCGCTGCCTTCCTCTGTTTCCAAGTCCTCCTTCCTTATTGCATGTCCCAGGATCTTCACTTGTCACTTCTTGATGCTCACTATTAGTTTTCTTTTCAATTCCATTCTTTCCAAAACCTCATCATTGCTCACATGTTCGGTCCATGATATCCACAGCATCCTTCTGTAAAACCACATTTTCGCTGCTTCAAGTGTTTCGATGATATTGTCCAGCATTCACTGCCATATTGAAGATCTGACATCACATATCAATCTAGCTTTCTCTTCTTTGTTTCTAGGGAAACTTTCTTGTGTCTTAGACCTTTACTCAGCTTCTGGAACGGGTCCTTTACCGTGCCAGTTCACCTTCACATTTTCCATCTTCTGTTAGAACACTTCCTAGGTATTTAAATTTTTGTACCTGCTTGATTCTAGTAACCCCCACCTGTATTTGGCAGTTTGGATTGTTCTTTTTGCTGATGAAAATGCATTCATTTTTGTTGCTATTTATTTGTAGTCCTTTTTTGTAACTCTCCTCAGCTACCTTCTGTAGGAGGTCCGGTAGTTTTCTTTCCGTGTCTGCAATCAGCCCTGTATCATCTGCATATCTTATGTTGTTCAAATTGTGTCCTCCGATAACAAATCCTGGTGTAGCATCTATAGCCCTCAAAATATTCTCGCTGTACAAGTTGAAGAGATCCGGCGAAAAGTCACATCTTTGTCTTACGACACTTTCTATCTTTGTGTAACTACTGAGGTCGTTACCTGTCCGTATGCAGGCAGTTTGCTGCCAGTAGAGATTCTTGATTACTCTGATGTCTTTTCCAAAAATGTCGAGGTTGATGAGCATCTCCACCAATTCTTTGTGGCGTATTTTGTCGAATGCCGTCGCATAATTCATAAAACATAGGTACAAGTCCTTTTTCATTTCTATTGTCCTTTCGGAGAGCATCCTAATCATAAATATAGCGTTCCTTGTTCCAGTGTATTTGACGAACTCACACTGTTCCTGTCCTATCTCTGGCCTGATTCTGCTTCTCGCTCTATTCATCAGGATTCTGACAATCAGTTTTGTAATGTGACTCATTAAGCTGATAGTTTTGTGTATATCGCACTCGTTTGCACCTGGCTTCTTCGGCACTGCTAGAAAAATTGACTTGCATAGGTCGTCTGGTATTATTCCACTATTATATATTTCGTTTATTAATTCTGTAATTTTCTTTCTGCCGAATTCTTTCAGAACTATCAGCAACTCTATTACAATGCCGTCTAGACCAGCTGCTTTGTTTCTATTCAGTTTGGCCATTGTAGCTTCGACTTCGGACTTTAATATTTCCGGTCCGTCCTCATTTTTGTGTATTCTCGATTGCTCTCTCTTGTCGCGGAAAAGATCCTTTATATACGCTACCCATTGCTTGAGTATTTCCTCTTTCTCCAGTACTTTTGTTCCATCCTTGGATTTTATACATCCTGTTGAGGATAAGATTTTGCCCTGTCAGTTCTCTTATCTCTTTATGCATCTCTGCTTTATTGGTCCAGCTCAGACCCTCTATCTCTGCGCATTTGTCGTTGAGCCATTCCTCATTAGCCTGTCTGCATTTGTTCCTCATCTCCCTGTGTAGTTCCCTCTATTCCCTTCCATGTTTTGGCGTTATTTTTTGTCTCCTTCGCATCATGTCGAGAATCTCTTCAGTTATCCACTCATTTTTTCTTCTGCGTCTGATTTCCTTTGAGGCAATATTGTTTGCTGATGTCACCATCGCTTCACTTAGTGTGTCGGATTTCGAGTGTCCTTTTCCAATTTGTTCTTCATATTTATTTCTCGCGCTGTTAGTGTATTCTTTCTGCAGGTTGAGGTCATTCACGAGCGTGTTGTATTTTAATCTTGGTGCTGTGCAAGGATTCTTCATTCTCCGGAGTTTTATCCTTAGTTTGCAGATGACTAGGACATGGTTCCTTCAGCAGTTGGCACCTGGATAAGGTTTACACTGAACCACTGCGTTCCTGAATCTCTTGTTTATAGTTATGTAGTCTATTTGTGTCGCCTCCTGGGCTTCTTCATGTCAATACGCATCGTGGGTGTTCTTGAAACCAGGTGTTAGTTATTACTTGGTCATTCGCTGTGCACCACTGAACCCATTCTTCTCCACGTTCGTTGCGAATTCCTAGTCCGAAGTTGCCGGTCGTGTCTCCTTCCCCGGCTTTACCTACCTTGACATTCAATTCACCCATTATGATCCTAATTTCTTGGTATTTGCACTGAGCCTTGGCATTGTCCAGTAGGGAGTAGAACGATTCTATTTCTTCCTCAGTACTTTGAGTTGTTGGTGCATAAACTACTGTGATAGCTATATTGAAGGGTCTTCCTCGCTGTTTAACGAAGAGGACTCTCTCTCTCTCTCTCTGAAAGCTGGCAGTGCCCCAGAACGCATTTTTTCTTTTCTTTGTCTAGTATTAAGCCGAACCCTTTTCCGTTGTTTTTGCCTTCTGCATAATTTATCCAGTGGGTGTCACTGCTGAAGTCTCCATTGTTAAACCATCTGGTTTCACATATGCCAAAAATATTGATCTTCAGTCTGTCCATCTCCTGCTTGACATCCTCGAATTGTCCACAGTTGTTAAGCGTCCTGACATTCCATGTACCAAAGGTAATTCTTTCTTTGTTGCACCAAGTCGCAGGGTAACGGTCCAGAGACAACTGCTGCTCATGTCGTTCCTTCCAGGGCGAGGGACAAGTTTTAGAGTAAAATGTCCCCTTTACGCCATTGGTGCTAACAGTCGCCGGCTGATGGTCAGATGACACCTGTTACCGATGCCGATTCTTACCGAGTGAGGAGTTGCTTCCTTTGGAAGCAACCCACTTCACGATGTTGGCTTTCATATATTTGTCGTGAAAAACCATGATTGATCGGTGGGGGTGTAAATAGTGGAATGGTATCCCGTTGCCTTCTTCACGGTGATTTATTGAGACACTACCACTAGTTAGCTGGCCGTTTGTTCCTTGAGAGTTCTTCCGCCCTTTGTAGGTTTCATTTTTTCCCTACCGGATTGCTAACATTCCGAGGACAAACAAAAACAAAAACAAACTATTAAGTATGTACTTAGTATAAGTACAATTGACTAGTCCTACAGAGGAAGATAAATTTCCCTCATCCTGGGTTTTTTCTTTTTTTTTCTAAGAAACAGTTGAGAAATAATAAATCTGAAATAAAAATATTAAAACAAAGGATGGAACATGGTCAATTGGATTTTTTTCCTACTATTCTCAGCTAACAAGGACAGAAGTGTTTGCAAAACTATATAGATTAACTTTAGCCGTAAACAGAAGATTTATGAATGGTAATACTATACATATGTACATTTTGCAGTGACTTTCTCTATTTGCCAATATTTTTATCATGTCATTATTTTTGCATTAGTTCTATTCAGCCATATTTCACATGTTTATTTTATTTTATCTCCCCGTGTAGGATTATTTCAACACGTGTCCACTGTCCACATACACTGTTGCAAAATGTAAACTTTAATTTCTATTTTCGCGAACTCACCGCAACATTGGAATGTATTCTTGTAAAAAATCTTTATACATATTCATGTAAACAAATTATTTTCTGACTTCCTTTACCATTTTAAACACAGGTTCGGTACTTACGTATTATCGGGAGGACCTTTAAAAAAACGACTCAAAAATTAAAGTAAATTATTTATTGAAACGGTTAAAACAATAAAATAACATTACATTTGTAATTCCGGAGGCCAGAACGTCGCAATTGCTTCCAAAAGTGACTCAAAGACATCAGTACAGGCAACATGCTTCCGCCACATGAATTCGGCCAAATACGACTCCAAATGGTGACGTGCAGTGCCACAGTGCTTCTTGTTTCGCCACTTTGTCGATCCCCATAGGCGTTCCACTGTCTGCGTATGAGCCCCGGTGTTCGAATCCACAAAGTTGTACTTGTGGTTGACGTTGAGGTGATGAAAGCCTGATTTTTCCAGTTCCTTGGTGTTATAAGCGGGCTTATAACACCTTGTTATCAAAGGTCCTCCCGATAATACGTAAGGACCCACAGGTTCTTATTTTTATGTTGACGCCGCCGGCTGTTGTTATTTTTTGTGGCTTACGGCCATATCACGTTGAATACACCGGTTCACGCTCGATCACCGTAGTTAAGCAACGTTGAGCCTGGTCAGTACTTAGATGAATGACTGCTTGGGAATACCAGGTTCTGTAAACGTTTAGTGACGGATGTGCGTGCTTACGGACATACCACGTTGAATACACCGGTTCTCGCACGATCACCGAAGTTAAGCAACGCTGAGCCTGGTCAGTACTTAGATGAATGACCGCTTCGGAATACCAGGTGCTGTAAGCGTTTAGTGACGGTTGTGCGTCGTGGTGCAGTCGATATCGGCTGGGAAAGAGAAATCGGTGAGCCGTGTTCGAAATCCAGTTGAATACCCTGCATTCACTTAAGCACTGGTATCCTTGGGAAAGGTATTAATTCGTCCCTTTCCTCCTATCCCTGGTGGCTCTTAGCGGACCTTCTCCTGTTACACCATGCTACCCTCGTTTCATCATCCACCTTAGTATGTCCTTCAAATATGTTATCCGCTGCTGTCCACTGTCTCTTTTTCCCTCTGTCTGGCCTGTTAGTATCAGGTTCTCCAAGCCCTCCTTCCTCATTTCTTGTCCCAGAAACTTTAGCTGTCTCTTCCTGATGCTCAGTATTAACTTCCTTTTCGTTTCTATCCTTTCCAAAACCTCCTCATTGCTCACATGCTCGATCCATGATATTCGCAGCATCCTTCTGTAGAACCACATTTCAGTTGCTTCAAGTTTTTCCTTCAATTCTGATACACATAATGGAATGGAATTAATCTTACCAATAAACAATCTTTGAAGATTGTAGAACGCTTTTACGTAACACATTGATCAACTGTGACTGATATCAATTAATAAGACTGGAAACGTTATTTACATTTGACTAATCTACAATTAATAAATATTATTTCTGAAATTGCTTCCTACATTACAAAAACTACAAGACCTCTTACAGGAAGTAGTTAAAGATAGCAGAAAGAACTATAGACTATACATAAACCACAAGAAAATAGAATGCATAATCATCAGAAAAAAGAGGAACCGAAAATGCCAGTTACAAAATGCGATACTAATATCTAACAGGTGCAGAAATTTAAATACTTAAGAACTGTTATAACAGAAGACAGAAGTGCGATACAGAGATCCGAAGACCTATTGACATGGCCCAGAATGCGTTCCAGAAGTTGAGTAGAGTATTAGGAGGCAGGAAAAATTTCTCTGGAAACAAAGAATGAGTACTGGATTGTTACGTAATGTCTGTCCTTCAATATGGTAGCAAATGATAGACAATCTCCTCAGACATGACTGAAAGACATGAAGCAACCGAAATGTGCTTATACAGAAGGATGCTGAGGATACTGTGGCCGAAACACGTGCAACGATAAGGATTTGGAGAGGATGGAAACAAGAAGAAAACTGATGTTTAACATCAGAAAAAGACGGCTGAGGATTTTGAAACATGTAATGAGAAAAGAGAGTTTAGAGAACCCGATGCTCACAGGACGGATAGAGGATAAGAAGGACTAGGGAAAACAATGCATGACATACTTGATAGACTTAAGCAGATGGGTGGTTGAGCGAGGGTTGAATGGAATAACAGGAGAAGGGATAATTAATAGCGACAAATGATAAGAAGGTGTGGAAAGCTATGATCACCTACGTCTTTGACTGATGTGCTTTGTGGTGCAGTTAATGTTGGCTCGGAACGAGAAATCGGGGAGCCGAGTTCGAATTCCGGTTGGATGTCCTACAGTTACTTACGCGGTAATACCCTTAGGAAAGGTATTATTCCATCCATTCCTTCCAGTTATGGATTAAATAACAGGACAGATTAGGTTTTATAGACTTGGTTGGCCACCAGTTTACACGGGTTAGGAATTGGGACATTTACTTAAGAAATTCTAACTTGAGACTTATCCCTTAGCAAATCTCATGAGGGAGGAAGCCGGCTTAACCCGACAGGGTCAATGCCGAAACAGATATAGGTACGTCCTGAAGGTATACTGCACAGACCGGAAGAACAAACAAATCAATTGAAGTGGAACTGATTAATCAACCAGACTGCATGTTCGAAGAAAAAGAAACAATTGTTAGAGGAACATAAGACCAGAAACCAGAAATATAACAAATGAAAAATATTCGTTTTTTTTTTGTCATCAGGGTCATTAAGCGCGGCTCAATAACTGAATGTGAAATCAAGATTGGTATTCGTTGTTGTGCAGTGGATATCGACACGGAATGAGAAACCGAAGAGCAGTGTTCGAATTTCAGTTGAATTCGTTGCAGTCACCTTGGCGCAAATACACTTGAGAAAGGTATTAAATCGTCTTTTCTCCCTCCAGCTATGGGTTAAATAGCAGAACAGATTGTGTTATATAGCTTTGGTTGGGAACCAGTCTACTGCAGAAAGTAATGGCCATCTACTGCGAGAAATACCCAGTCAGCCATGTCTCAAGTATGAAACTTAACTGACTGATTATGTGCTTCTTTTCATTTGTAAATTCGTAGTATTGTGATTGTGTAGGAAATATCAGAAACATTTTTTTATAAAAAGTCGTATTTTTCTCTTTCTAATAACAAGTCAAGCACTCAGAATTTACTGACAGCTGTAAACAGACACTGCCTAATATCAGTCACTCAGTTAAGTACCATACGTGATACATGCTTGAGCGCTTATGTCTCGAACGGGACATGTCTGATTGGGCAGACGATTATCTCGTTGCCATTGCTTCCTGCGGTAGACTGGTTGCCAGACAAGGTTATAGAACCCATCAGTCCTATTATTTGGTCCATAACTGGAGGGAAGAGACGGATTTTTACCTTTCCCAAGTGTATTTGTGCGTAAGTGAATGCAAGAAATTCAACTGAAATTCGAACTCGGTTACCCGATTTGTCGTTCCTAGCCGATATCCACTGCACAACAACACACATTCCTAATATCACATGTGAAAAAAAAAGAAGCTTTCAGTGAGTAAAACAACGTCTTTGCAAAATGCATTCTTCTTTTAACATTGTGAGCTGGCACTACACAACCACAAAAAAAGCCAACTAGTTAAATGTCATACACGCTTGAGCGATCATGTATCGGGCGATCATATCTGGACAGAAAATTGTCCCTCAGTAGGTTGCTATTACTTTCATCAGTAGACTGGTTGCCAACCAGATCTATAAAACTCAATCTGTCCAGTTTTTGACCCATAGCTGGAGGTAAGAAACGGATTCATATTTTTCCCAATGGTATTTGCGCGTAAGTGAATGACATGAATTCATCTGGAATTCGAACACAGTTCTACCAATTTCTGGTTCCGAGTTGATATCCATTGCACCACAACGCATATTAAAAAAAAAAATTAAAAAAAAAAAATTCTACTAAATAACAGAAACCACATCACTTGAGGACTAACAAAAGCAGCAAAAGCTAAAACAAATAGAACATGTAAATAGAAAAGAAAATAATGACATAATCAAGATATTAACTTTCCATATCAGTGAGTTAAGTGACATACGTGAAACACGCTTGAGCGATCATGTCTCTTTCGAGACAGGACTGACTGGGCAGATGATTATCCCGCAGTATGTTGCCATTGCTTTCTGCGGTAGATTGGTTGCTAGTCAAGGCTATAGAACCCAATCTGTCCTGTTATTTAACCCATAACTGGAGGGAAGAGATGGATTAATACCTTTCTCAATGGTATTTGTGCGTAAGTGAATGCAATGTATTCAACTGGAATTTGATCTCGGCTCCTCGATTTCTCGTTCCGAGCCGATATCTACTGTACCACAATGCACATCTTAACTTTCCACATCACTACAAATAAAACTAAAAAAAAAAACTAGGAACTAAAACTAAATCTAGAATGGAAAGACTAACAACACCTACTGGACTTACGTTTCCCTAAAAAATTTAAAGATTTTATAAATTTCAGAAGAAATCAGTGTCTGTTCGGTCAATGATTGCCAAGTGTTTCCTTTTAAAGAAACGGCTAATATTTCCAGCATATTTACCATATGTCTAGGGGTATTATTCTCTCCATCTATCTGTAGTTTCTCTGTGAATTTGCATAGCAATCTCATTTATTTCTTGAAATTTAAATATAAACAATAAACGTGCATATGATTTGTTTATAGTAGTAAAGGCTTGTACAGAACAAACTACACCTTTTGGAAGAACCGAAAATAGAGAACTGGTACACATTGTGAGTCATTCTGTCCCCAAATTCCCCTCCTCAGTCTTATGTTTAATTCCCAGTTTTCCTTCCCTTCGTCCAGTTGCCACACAAGGCTATGGGATTCAGTCTGTCCTGCCCGATGCTTAGGGAGAAGAGATGGAATCATATCTTTCTCAAAGGTATTTGCATACAACTGAGTCTAGGGAAATCGAATGGAATTCAAATTCATCAATCCAATCTATGGCTATTATAGTTTTGTTGAGAGAGAGAGAGAGAGAGAGAGAGAGAGAGAGAGAGAGAGAGAGAGAGAGAGAGAGAGAGCTAGTAAATGAATATTGCACATTTCACCCAAGTTAAATAAGGAACCAAAATATTTGATCTTTTGTTTTTTGGGTTTTTTTTTATAATCATATCGCCCCAAGCAAGGCAGTTTACTGCCATTGTTGTGCAGATGGCTACATAGGGGGAAAGTTATGAGAAAGGGTGACAGGTTATAGGGAGTGTCAGGAAATGGGTAAGAGAAGAATGAGAGTGGAGAAAGAAGCATGAGATAGAGGATGTAGGTTAGTGAGATAGGAGATGACTGTTGACTTTACATTTAAATTCTTGGAAATTATAGCTGACGGAGAAGCAAGTAAACGGAAAGGAATTCAACAGGCGGGAACTGCGAGAGAAGAAGCTGGTTCAGTAGAATATGCGTTTACAATTTATTGATTTGACAGAAAAAAAGTGGGACCTAGTTGCTAATCTTGTGGCTCGAGTAAATTCATATATAGGGGACACCAGTGAGTTAAGTTTAAAGGAACAAAAGCTGTGGAATGATTTGTAGAAGAGACACAGGGAAGTCACATTGCGCTGGTGAGAAAGTGACTGTATACGAGCTGCCAAGTCGGCATTGATCAAATTACAGATTCTACGTTGGATTTTTTCAAAGACCCCTAAGTTAAGTCTTAAAAATGAGCTCGATTAATACTGATAGGTTTGCATGAAAGCAAAGTAATTTGACTTGACACTGAAAGCACATTAAAGATCTAAGCATCATTTGAGTTTGAAACCAAACTATAATTTCCGGAAAGGTAATATATTAACTGTGTTCCTTCGAAAGCAAGCTAGTAAAAAAGCATTGCGGTGTAGATATCAAGCATAGCCCAACAAATCACTCTTCGCCTCTATGTTACACCGAAGCAAAGACGACATACGATTACATCAATCATTAAAAGTTGTGGGAACGGCTACAGGAGGATATCGGGCACATGTGCAGAGGCAGGGATCTAAATCACAAGATAAAGAGGTAGAGTGGCGTTGATAGATAACCCGGCTGATCATATCGGGTCGTCTCGAGTTGATGGTTCAGCTTGACTGAGTGCCAGTTTGCTAATGTGTCTTTAGTACCTTTGCAACGCCCAGCTGCCAGGGAAAAGTGCAACAAATACAAAGCTTTAGAAATATAACTAAAAATCACAATATATATATATATATATATATATATATATATATATATAGTTTGTGATTTAGATTTGTGTGAGTGTGTACATCTGTGCTTGAGCCTGTATTGTATATATGCAAAACCACATATATGTGTGTCTCTGAGTAATTAAATGTGGGCTTGAGCGTGTTTATATATATATATATATATATATATAGTCATCGACAGACAGATCTGTTTCGCTGTATCACAGCTCATCTGTACGGTTAGACTCCGATTGCTTAAAACACATATATATATATATATGTATATATATATGTGTGTGTGTGTGTGTGTGTGTGTGTGTGTGTGTGTGTGTGTGTGTGTGTGTGTGTGTGTGTTTAAGGGAATAAATGTGGAGATGGGTTATCTATCTATCTATCTATCTATATATATATATATATATATATATATATATATATATATATATATTCCATTTGTAATCGATATTTATATATTTCTCAAGCTGTGTTTATGCTGTGTACCAAGACTGTGGTTTCCTGATAAAATATATTTTGGTAAGCAGGTTTTTAGTCGTGAATTGCTCGATACCGAAAAAGAATGTTAAGAGGATTAATGTCGATAAGTTTGTCACGTAACTGAGCAGATTCATGTCCACATTCATCAGGGATTTGTTTCAATCTGCTGATGAGAAAAGGTATCATAATGTTGGCTACACAAACTCCGAAGTCGTCATATCTCTGCTCATTTAAGTGACAATCACATCTCTTCCTTAATCCTATATATATATATATATATATATAAACACTCAGTTACACGTGTACTCTCTCTCTTTCTCACACACACTCACACATCAAACTTATTTAATAGATCACCCAAAAGTATATTCCTGAGCGAACTAAGACCCATTAACAATTATTAATTAACAATAATGAGCCCAACTCCATCATTAGTAAAACTAATAAAATTATTCTTACAGAAATACATGACACCGTACAAAAATAGTATCATACACCGGAAATATAATATATAATATATATTACTGCAACCGGATGCACAATAATTATAAGTATGACGAATTCGATATACAAAGAATTGTTAAACAAATATTTCTGGCATAATTCACCAAATATAATTGTTCTTTTTATTCTTCTTCATGTGTCGTGACCTTCAAGACGTACAGTACTGTGCCAAAGTATTAGGACAAGAACTATTTTTTCTTTTATGAGGCATCAAAATAAAGTTTAAAATCACTCCTTTCCTAACACTTTTGCACACTACAGGTAGTGTGCAAAATTATTAGCACAGGGGTGATTTTCCTAAAAACCTCATTAAAATTCAAATACAATGTGAAAAGCTAAACCTTTTAAGAATTATTTAACTAAAAAGAAAGAGGAAGAAAGACTTCGGAATTTGAATTGGCCCCCACAATCCTATTGAACATGTATGGGATATTTTGAATAAAGAAAATGATAAATCTTATGTTACTTCGCAAGATACACTTTAGGAACAAATACAAGCTGCTTGGCAGGAGATACCATTAGATACATTGATGAAGCTTGTGATGTCAAAGCCTGACAGAATGAAGGCTGTGATCAAAGCAAAAGGCTATTATACTAAATATTAAATTTATTTTATAACAAGCATTTTTCTTGTTTAATCATTTGTTGAGTAAATCAAATAAAATTACTTTAATGAAATTGTTTATTTTCTGTCAGTATGCCTCATAAAAGATAAAATAGTTGTTGTCTTAATACTTTTGCATAGTAGTGTATATTGTGTCTCCTAGCACGATACAGTAGGTGATCATGGACTTCCTCTTGGCCCTGTCTCTTGTCTCTGTCAATAATTGTTTTCTTGGTCTCTCTTCTAAGCCCGCTCCGCTAACCATTTGCTCAGACCTAACAAGTACGTATGGGCGCTGGTTACCACTGTCTCTTCTTCTATTTATCAGACCTGTGAGTATCAAGTTCTCCAGGACCTCCTTCCTCATTACGTGTCCCAGGAAACTCATTTGTCTCTTCCTGATTTTTATTAAGTTTTCTTCTCGTTTGCATCCTTTCCAACACCTCATCGTTGCACACGTGCTCTGTCCATAGTATCCTCAGCATCCTTCTGTAAAGCCACAATTCTGCTGCCTCAAGTCTCTCCATCTTTGATGAGATCGTCTAGCATTCACTTTCATACAGAAGGACAAATGTCACATAGCAATGCAGAACTCTTTTCTTTGTTTCTAATGAGATTTTCCTGTCTCTTATACTCTGGTTAGCCCCTGAAATGCGTATTTGGCCATGCCAATTCATATTTGGCTCTCCGTGTCGCAATTTTCCATCCTCTGTCAAAACACTTCCCATGTATTTGAAATTTTTTATTTGTTTTATTTTAGATTCTCTAACTTGCAGTTGGCATATTGGTCTCCTCTTTTTGCTGGGGACCATACATTCAGTTTTGTTGGGGTTTATGCTCAGTCCTTTCTTTACACTTTCTTTTGCTAACTTCTGTAGAAGGTCTTGCATTTTCCTTTCCGGGACTGCTATCAACACCGTGTCATCCGCGTATCGGATATTGTTAAGATGGTGACCGCCAATGACGAATCCTGGCAAGGCTTTTATCTGTCATAACTGTTTCGCTGTAGAAGTTGAAAAGATCCGGTGAAAAAACACATCTTGTCTTACGGTCATTTCTGTTTTTGCATTCCTGCTGAGTTCACCTCCTATCTGTATACAAGTGGTGGGCTTCAAATATAGATTCTTGATTATCCTAATGACTTACGAAAATGCCGAGGTTGTCGAACATCTCTATCAAGTCCCTGTATCGTACTTTGCCAAACGCTTTTGCGTAGTCTATAAAGCACAGATAAATGTCCTTCTGCATTTCTAGTGCTCTTTCATATAGCATTTTGAGCATGAATATCTCATTCCTCGTTCCGGTAACTTTAACAAATCCACATTGTTTCTGTCCTATCTCTGTGATGATTCTGCTGCCTGCTCCGTTCATCAGAATCTAGATGATGAGTTTTGTTATGTGCCTCACATCGAATGTTCGATAAAGCTCACATTCCTTTGCTGCTGGCTTTTTAGGCAGTGGTATAAAGATTGATCTGCTTAAGTTCCCTGATATATTGCCGCTGTTGTAGATTTCATTCATTGTTTCTGTTAGTCTGTCGACGCCAAGACCTTCTAGGGACGTCGACGTCTCCATTACAATCCCGTCTGGCCCCACTGCTTTGTTTCTCTTCAATTTGGCCATTGCCGATTCCATTTCGGTTTTTAATATTTCGGGTCCATTTGTAGTTTTGTGCATTGTTGGTTGCTCTCTGTTGTCGTGGAAAAGATCTCCGATGTAATCGGACCATCTCTGAATTATTTTTTTCCTTTTTCTAGTATTAGTGTGCCATCTTTTTCCTTTATACATCCTGTTGCTGAGTATGTCTTTTAGGCTGTCAGTTCTTTTAATACTTGTTGTGGGGTCTCCCCGTTTTCCATCATAATAAACACTTCTAAAGTATACATATACCCCTGCCATAGTGAGATACGTCAGATACCGTCAGACCCGAGAGATACCGACAGATATCGAGAGATACCGAGGTTTCACGGAGAATAGATCGTCCGTAGTTCATAGGAGCTCTGAGCTCCACTCAATCAGAATATTAATACACAGCACCCGTCAGCTTTCGACGTGGACATACTAAACATAATACGGCTTCACTTCAGAGACTTGTATATATATTTCTTCCTAACTGTATTCCTGGATTACTAACCTGCGTTCAAGTTTGTATCATTACGTTAATATACTTATTTTCCTATCTCCGATTCTGGTTGTTGTTCATTAATTTTGTGCGGGTCTATACCTGGTATCCACAACAATACTGAAAACTGAAGACCACAAATATTGTCACTAATCAAAATAACCCTATCAAATCTAAACTAGTGATGACAAATATATTTAACAAATTTCAATACACGACACAAGACTTTGTTTCTTGCCACAAATCAATTACTTTTAACGAAAACATTAACATTTTTATGAGTAGATATCTTACGTATCTCTTATCAAAGAAAAGTCAATAAAACATTAATTAACCCATAATTTGCAAGAAAATTTAACGAAAATTCTGATCGAAAATAAGAGTATTCTATATAAATCACAATATTAGAAGAGAGAGACCTACCATCAACCTTACATCATTCCATAGGGGAAATCGAGTGTTGAAAGTTTTAATTTAAAAAAATAAATATAAAGATAGACGCAAATTTTAGTCGTGCGCGACGTGGGAGAATTTGAAACAAACGTTTTTGCCTTTTTAAAAACAAAAAATAAATGAATCATTTAAATAATTGTTTTTTCTTTTCTTAATTCCCCGGCTGGATTGCGTACTCCAAAAAATTAACTTTCAGACTTTCTCGAAAACTATATCTATTCATTTTATTTTTTTTTTTTTTTTTGTAGAAACTTAAATAAATTTCACGGAGTACATAGTTTCTACAGCAGTAGGATTTCTGAGATGAGCAATTGTAACTATTGTAACTATTTGTTTATTTGTTTTTGTTTTTTTTTTCAATTGGAGTAGATAGACTGAACTATCACCCGGTTGACACTCCACCCACGTCTATTGAACAGGTGTAGAAACTCGTCCCTTGTTCCCTGTTTAGGATGTGGTTTCCGGCTTTCTCTTTTCCAATCTTTTCACTCATACGTAGCACCCTGCACACCAGTGGCCTTACCGCCTTGCACGGAGTGATATGATTAAAAAAAAAAGCAGGTTCCTCGGTTTACGCTGCTTGAATTCCGTTCCTACGATGCGTTCTAACGCGCTTATACGGGTAAATTGGAACATACACGTGATTTTTTTCACTCGCCAACAATATAGTACGGTGTACAACCAGGAAACTACCAACGCCACCATTTTTATTCTAGAGCCGTATGACGACGTATTCATCGGCTCTGTACTAACCTGGAGGCTTATAGTATATGTTGTTACAGGCATACCATAATATTTTAAAATATGAGAAATCATGTACGTCATTTTAAAAAGTACGATTTTGTAACGATCTCTATTTCTACCGAATATGAGTGCAACATCTTGTTTGGTGCTAAATGCAACATCATATATATATATATATATATATATATATATATATATATATGCAAGAAAATAACTAGCTATATTAATGAGCTGTGATACAGCGAAACAGGCTCATACGTGGATGACTAATATATATATATATATATATATATATATATATATATATGAACAATCGCATCTACCTCCCATTAGCATGGGACAGGCTAGCCTCCCAGAGAGAGTGATGTGGCTTCCCTGTGCCTCTTCTACAAGTACTTTCATGGCTTCTGCTCCGATGAGCTTAGATCACTAGTGCCGCCTAAGCACGACTTTACACGAGATACTAGATTAGCAACTAGGACCACCCTTTTACAGTTAAACAAATAAGATGTAACCGTAAATTCTACTCCAACAGCTTCTTTTCTCGCGCTTCCCGCCTGTGGAACTCCCTTCCACAAGTCTGCTTTCCCGACAGTTACAATCTCCAGGTGTTTAAATGTAGGATCAATAGACACCTCCTATCACACTAACTCCCAACTATTCTCACAACACTCTCATCTACCCAACCCTCATTCTCGGTATCCTTATCCGCCTATCACCCACCCTCTGACATTTCCTATATTTAATCAGCCTTTCTCCACTCTACGTAGCCCTCTGCGCAGTAGTGGCAGTGACATGCCTTGCTCGGGGTGAAATGCTTCTAAATATATATATATATATATATATATATATATATATATATATATATATATATATACTTGTCGTTAGTTGTAGAAAACGTGAATCCCAAGAGAAATCATTTGAACAGAAAATAGCATAATTTTTTTCTCGTGTCAAAGCAATGACATTATTTCAGAAGAAACGGTTTTAAACATTCAGAGCTGCCGTGGTAGTTGATTTTACCTTCCGCCAACTTTAATTTGTTATTCAAATGTAAGGCAGGTTTTCAAAATTTCTGAACAATGTATACTTCTCTCCTCATATATATTACGGAAATTAACGAATTTTAACGAAACTTGGTTATAAACAACCGACAATTTGAAATGAATTGTTTGAACTTTATTTTTTATCCATACTCGTATTTAAACGCTCGACCACGAATGACCTCCAGTCTAAAGACGTTGCCAGATCAAATGGTAGCTTCCCCTATGTAGATAGGGGTCGCAGGTTCGAATCCTGCCGGATGACACACATTTTTGTAATAAAGATTTATCATAAATAATCAGGCCAGTAGAAATAAATATAAAATACGAGTATCGATAAAAATTAATGTTCAAACAATTTATTTCACACACACACACACACACACACACACACACACACACACACACACACACACACACACACACATATATATATATATATATATATATATACATGAAGCGAGAAAAAATATGAGTATAGCTGGAAGTCCCAAGTCATGCTGACCGAGCGTTTTAGCATCCTGACCTTGTTCAGATTTCAGTATGTTTAACGCGCTTTCATCCAGACAGTGTGACAAAGGTCTGCTCAGCATAGGTGCAGTATAAATCACAGGTAGGCTCTGTGGGTGTTGAACAAACACAAGTGTGCATGGGCAGGCGACTGCAATGCGGATTATATAGCCGTCCTTTTAGACAGGCGTATTCGGATACAACTGACTACACACACACACACACACACACGCACACACAGACGTATGATACATCATACGCTAATAGATTTTGTTGCCGGGTTCTTCACACCAAACAAAGAAAAAATGTCCATTTAATGTTCATAAAAGATGGATAGTTTGGGGAGGCCGGTTCCTTGGGCTGCACCATATATCGATGTCAATCGTTTATTCGTGGGGCCATTTAAAAGAACTAGTTTATGCAACAAACATTAATAATGCATAGACGCTTCATCAAAGTGTCATAGGGGCCAGCGAAACCCTTAGACACCTTGTGAAAGAATTTTAAAAGGGTCTGCTAGTTAATGCTTCAATGGGTGCATAAGTGTGTAGAAGCACATCTACTTGTCAGTCAGTTAAGTGCCATACGTGAAACACGCTTGGGCGATCATGTCTCGAAAGAGACATGACTGACTGGGCAGTGGATTATCCCGAAGTAGGTTGCCATTGCTTTCTGTGGTAGACTGGTTGCCAGCCAAGGCTACAGAACCCAATCTGTTCAGTTATTTAACACATAACTGGAAGAAAGAGACGGATTAATAGCCTTCCCAAGGGTATTTGTGAGTAAGTGAATGCAATGCATTCAATTAGAATTCGAACTTGGCTCCACGATTTCTCGTTCCAAGCCGATATCCACTGCACCACAACGCACATCCGCATGGCCTTTTGTACATATGCTTATAGCAACACTTTACTTTGTTTTTGATGTCAGGAACCCTCCCCTCTAACTTATTTTTAATTGTATCTGGCAATGTGCATTTAACAGCGTTACCGTAATCTTTAGACATAATCACTCAAAAACGCAGAATTTGTAGATATATGTTCATATGGACTTTTGTCCTTGTCTCAAAGCATTCTTTCTACTCGGCATGTTCACTATTGTATATTAAAACCTGATTTGAGTTGATATTGTGTTAAACAGTAAAATTAATGTAAACTGTCTAGAAATGATGATGCTTTGACTAACGAAATATATATTACATTGTATTCCTTTTTTCTATCAATTAAACATTCGTTTAGCTATTATATACCCGTTTCTTCATCATAGTTCTCCGTAACCTAACTAGTAGGACACGCTTCGGCTAAAGGATTGGCTTCTATCATGGAAGAAGTGAATGTAGGCTCGATTCATGCGAGGATGTATCGATTCTAGGTCGGTCGACATGTCAGTATCAAGACGTATTTGTGAAACAATATATTTTTTAATGACATGTTTCGTGTTTGTGTGCATGTGTGTGTGTGTGTGTGTGTGTGTGTGTGTGTGTGAATAAAACAAATTGTAAAATATAATTAAAAATAGAAGCTTAATTAACAATTTTTCCTATAATCATTAGCATAATAAAGTCTCCCTCTGTCTCCATATATAAACATATGTATTTGTCTTCATGTGTGTGTGTGTGTGTGTGTGTGTTGTGTGTATGTGTGTGTGTGTGTGTGTGTGTGTCGGTGAATAAAACAAATTGTAAAATATAATTAAAAATAGAAGCTTAATTAACAATTTTTCCTATAATCATTAGCATCATAAAGTCTCCATATATGAACATATGTATTTGTCTTCATGTGTGTGTGTGTGTGTGTGTGTGTGTGTGTGTTCATTGTGTGTATATATTAATGTTTTATTAAATAGAATTTTAAAGGAAGGTTTGTTAACAATTTTTGTCGAAATCGAGTCTGTCGAATAAACTTGTTGCAATTGCAGTCAATGTTACGTGTATTTTCACGACCATTACATCAAGAAAATATTGAACATTATACAAATGTCAGTACAGTACTTTCCATGTGTCTGTGTGTGTGTGTGTGTGTGTGTGTGTGTGTGTGTGTGTGTGTGTGTCTGAGCGCGCGCTTTTCAGTTGGGGAAATAGAGCTTTTTTTTTCAAGAAAAGAGCGGCTAAGCGACGGTAGAAGCAGTTGGTTTTTACGAAATTAAGATCATCAAAAACGTTCCTTTAACGTCGATAAAGATTTAATGTGAGTGATTTGTTCAATGTAACCGGCAGGGCGGGTCCTACTTGTGAAGGTTAGACCTGACGGAATCAATGATTGGAATTCATTTTCATTCACTTTCCATGGAATTATCGATAAAGCAGTGAAAGCCTCGCCACATCGCGCCTGTGAGAAAGAGTCGGAGACTTGATGATAGTTCATCACAAACATAGTACATAGTGGAGCGGTCCAGGAAGACAATCAACTTACTTGCATGAATTTCCCCTTGAGGCCAACTATTCTCACACGGCACGAGGGGACATCCGTTCATTGCGACTGGCAGGAGTTCAGAGTCTAGTCGGTGGGGATTTTAAAATATCGCAAAACCATGATGCACTAAATTTACTTAGAATTATTTAATTATTCTCCTGATGGTGAATGTATGCTTACTGAGAAATTATATCCTTCTCTCAGACTCATATAAACTATCGCCAGGTTCACACTCCACCCACATCTATTGAACAGGTGAAGAGGCTCATCCCTTGTTCCCTGTTTAGGATGTGCTTTCCGGCTTTCTATTTTACAATCTTTTCACTCTTACGTAGTCCCCTGCACACCAGTGGCCTTACCGCCTTGCTCGGGGTGACATGACTAAAAAAAAAAAAAAATTATGGCCTGTAAACATGGACTGTTCTTTGTAACTCTTTAAAAAATACCTAACATGGTTTATCTTTACAAAAGTCAGATTAATACAAAAATAAGGTATAGTTTACTGGTCTTGTAAAAGAATGAATTAATTTCCGATCTTAAGTTTCTTTCCATGGTAAATGCTCATATGAGCTCCAATATTTAGTTCTAACATTTCCGATATTTAAATCTAAGACACACCATTATTTCTTCGTGGTCAAATCCACCACATTTTACTCATATTTCATTCGTAAGAATGGAAATCCTATATAGAGAGTCTTTTGCCTTTAACTGCCACATGTCGGAACAAAATTATTCGTAAAAGTTTCGTTGAACATTACATTGATGGCCTTTTCAATTTAGTGGTGATCGAGTGTTATCTAGCCTCCTTATCCTACATACTTGTGTCTCTTACATTAATAGCCCTATAAATTGAACCTTGAATCAGGAGAAAACTTATAAAAAATACTCGCGAATATTTGTCTCGTTCATCTAGATCCCTTCAAACTATCAAAAAATCTTTGCTTGCGTTTACTGAAATATAGCGTTTCTATTTATTTCCTCTTGTAAACGTGATATCAACGTCTATTTTCTCTCGCAACCGAATTCATGCTCTCAGGCTAAACGGACGATTATCTGCGAATCGAAGCAAGGACAAAAAATGTGGCGCATTATTTCTATTTAACCAATCAGGTACAATGTGAAGTGGAAATGCCCGTAATCAAAATCTGTTTGACATTTCACACTTTGGTTGAAGAACAGTGCATCGGTAAAGTTTGCTTTAGTCCCCGCATAAGTTAGGAGAGTGACATTTAATGGTTCTCGTTGTTACAGAGATACCCCACCTCTTTTGTTTGCTGTAGGATAAACTAAAGGAAGTTAAAGGCTGGTATTCGGCAAGCAAATAGTGGTTGGGGGTTAGTCATATAAAAAGACAAAGGCAACTAACGAAATAAAATGAGGCAATTAGGTATAATTATATCAGTGTAAAAGACCAAATATAGCGACACCCTCAGCATATTATCTGGCCTGGAAGAAACACAAAAACATATAGCATTAAATGGGTAAAATGATTTAATGAAAAAAATGTATAAATATCCTAGGTTTGACTATATTTTACTAATCTTCACCCAATACAAGGCTCAAGGGCCACACAAGGTAAGGTTAACTACGTAGATTCGTCCGTGCCTGGAATACCGCTGCCATATATGGTCATGCGCCCTGCTGTTCATCTCAGTGTTCTCGACAGGCTCCAAAGGAGAATCAGTAATGTGATAGGTACCGACTTGCCGGCTCGACTACAGCCACTTCCCCACCGATGAAATGTGGCCTCCTTTTGTCTGTTCTATAAATACTTTCAAGGCTTCTGCTCCAACGAACTTAAGTCACTGGTGCCTCCTCAACAGGTGTTTACTCGTGCAACCAGATTGGCTACTTGGTCCCACCCATTCACAGTGAGATTAACCAAATGCAAGCGATAATTCTACTTCATCAGCTTCTTTTCTCGCACTTCCCGCCTGTGGAAATCTCTTCCATATTCTTGCTTTCCTGAAACGCTACAACCCCCCCCCAGGAATTTAAATCCAATATCAATACTCATCTATTAACCACTTGACTCTAGTTCTTTCCCCACCCTGTATATCCTTTCCTTTCCCTCCACCTTTGCAACTGTCATCACACCTGTATTCCCATCCTTCTCTTGTTCCTTTCTAACTGGTTCGTCTTCCTCTTCACTCTCTTCTACTTAATCCTTTTACTCTTATGGAGACCCCTGCACATCAGTGGCATTACCGCCTTGCTCGGGGTGATACGATTTTTAAAAAAAAGAGATTCGTATTAGCATAAGAAATGTCAAGTTAAACAAGAAAGATAACCAATTAATCACAGACTTGAAGAGGTCAAGATTTAATTATCGAATAGACGGATCGTTCCATCAGCTAAGAACGGCCATACACAACCACCCAAAGAATCGAGAAAGATCTGTCGATCCGTCATGCCTACCGGTTTTCGAACCGGGTGAGCTTGCCTGTGTTGAGTCAAATTAAAATTTCAGAGTATACTCGGAATTGTAAGGAGTATAGATTTGAAATAGTCTTTAGAAGAAACCAGAAACCTAATCCTAAACAGTAAACAAAGGATCTACTACTGTTCAAAAGACTGGAAAGAAGCATGAACCGGACGATAGGCAAACCTATCTATGGATAAAAAAATAAAAACAGATGAATATTACAAGAAAATTATTTTAAGAAACAGTTTATGATGTAAATGTGAATGAAGTTAAATATATACAAGATGTCCGGGTAATAGTATATATTCTTGCTGACCAACGAGCGGCGGTTCAGCTGCCCTGAGAAATACCAACTCTAACAACAACAACTACAACAGACAACTCAACTGCTGTTCTCTGTAGGCAGACGGCTTACGGCCATATCACGTTGAATATACCGGGTTTCGCTCAATCACCGAAGTTAAGCAACGTTGAGCTTGGTCAGTACTTAGATGGGTGACCGCTTGGGATTACCAGGAGCTGTAAGCGTTTAGTGACGGATATGCGTTGTGGTGCAGTGGATATCTCTTCTCGGAAAGAGAAATCGGTGAGCCGAGTTCGAATTCCAGTTGAATAACCTGCATTCATAACCTGCATTCACTTAAGCACTGGTACTCTTGGAAAGGTATTAATCCGTCCCTTCCCTCCAGTTATGGGTTAAATAACAGGTTAGGATTTGGGGACCCTGCCCTAAAAAACAAATCCCAATGAATCTTGATATTCGAAAAGAATAAGTATTACTAGACACAAAGCTTATATAAAAAACAACAATAAATTGTTGAAAGAAAAAGGTATTACCAGCAATACATAAATAAAATCTAATTGGCAATAAATGACCCGCCGAGTTTGATATGCCATAAAAACAAAACCAACCAATTGTAGGCAGGATTATTTGTATACTTTGGAAGAGTCCATTAGGTGTGTAAAAAAGTGTGACATCCTAACAAATAGCAAAAACATTACAGAAGTAAATAACTAAAAACTAAAATAAACGAGAGAAAAAAAGATATACTTTTTTTTTTGTCATTATTTTATCTGAGATTATAATAAAAACATTAAAATAAGATTACAGAACAAATGATAGAATCGTCGGGTGAATGGAATATTTTATTCTTGTTTGACTTTAATGACTTTACTGTTTTATTAACAGTAGAATTTTCGGATAATTTTCACTAGTAATCCAACCAAATTCAAATCAGATGAACTTAGTATAAACAAGACAAGAATATATAGTTAAAGACTAAATGCAGTTAAGAAATAAATGCAGACGATTTTCACAGGCGCTGAAATAAATCCTTAAAATGAATTTGGGAAAAATAATTCAATTGCCGACTGTGGAAGCGACCATCTTCCAGTCATCGGCAAACTAATGGTGAAACTCCGGAAACGGAAGAATTATGCAGCACACCGACTGCAATACAACAGACTCGTGAATGAGATCGACCTACAGAAAAAATACACAGACAGTGTGAGAAACAAATACGAAGAACAAATGAGAAACGGAAACTTGAAATGGGATACACTAAATGAAACACTTGTGACATCAGCAAACAACATTGCCCTAAAGAAAAACAATCGCAGAAGAAAAAGACGAGTGAATGACTGAAGAGATTCCTGACATGATGCAAAAGAAACAGAAAACAATGCCAAGACATGGAGCTGAATAAAAGAAACTACGCTAGGAAATAAGTACCAGTTGCAGACAGGTTAAAGATGAATGGCTCAACAACAAATGTGCACAAGTAGAGAGACTGAGCAGGATTAATTAAGCAGACATGCATAAAGAAATGAAGGAACTGACGAGACAAAGAACATGTTTTCAACAGGATAAATAAAATCCAAGGATGGAACGATCATATAAGAGAAAGACGAAATACTCCAAATATGGGAAGAATGTATAAAAGATCTCTTCCATGACAGGAGAGAGCAACTGACAATACACAAAAACGAGGAGAGACCAGGAATATTGATGTCCGAAGTGGAAGCTGCAATGGCCAAACTAAATAGAAAAAAGAGACTGAGCCAGACGACATTGTAATAGAGATGCTGACAGCCATGTATGGATTCCTCATAGGTCAATTTTCAAAGCCAGGTGAAAATGAGTGCCAACTCCACCAAACAATCAGTTTATCGATCCACATAACAAAACTCATTATACAAATCCTGGTGAATAGAACGTAAAGCAGAATCAGACCAGAGATAGGACAATAACAGTCAAAGACAGTGGAACAAGTAAGTAATAATATATTTTTTAATTTTTTTTTTATCGTTTCACTCCGAGCAAGGCGGTAATGCCACTGATGTGCAGGGGGATACATAAGTGTAAAACGATTAATTAAAAGAGAGTGAAGAGGAAGACGAACCAGTTAGCAAGGAGCAATAGAAAGATGAGAATCCAGGTGTGATGACAGTTTCAAAGGTGGAGAGAAAGGAAAGGATATACGGGGTGGGGAAAGAACTAGAGTCAAGTGGTTAATAGATGAGTATTGACATTGGATTTAAATTCCTGGAGGTTGTAGCCGTCAGGAAAGCAAGAATATGGGAGCGAGTTCTACAGGCAGGAAGTGCGAGAGAAGAAGCTGCAGGAGTAGAATTGTCGTCTGCATTTGGCTAAACTAACTGTGAATGGGTGGGACCCAGTTACCAATCTGGTTGCACGAGTAAACACCTGTTGAGGAGGCACCAGTGACTTAAGTTCGTTGGAGCAGAAGCCATGAAAGTATTTATAGAACAGACAAACGGAGGCCACATTTCGTCGGTGAGGGAGTGGCTGTAATCGAGCCGTTAAGTCAGTATCTATCACATTACTGATTCTCCTTTGAAGCCTGTTGAGAATACTGAGGTGAACAGCAGGGACACCTAACCACATATGGCAGCAGTATTCCATGCACGGACGAATGGTTGATTTGCATATATGCAGGATGGATTAATATGATATGAATTTGTTGTCAGAATAGGCAGTACAAGTGGTATAGGACGTGAGCCTATGTTTTATAATTTATGTGAAGGCCTTCTACAAAGTAAGCCACAAAAATTGTTAGGAATCCTCAGCAAACTCGACATATTTGGGAAAGACATTAGAGTAACCGAAAATCTCTACTGGCAGCAAACCGCCTGCATACGGACGTAAAATGTAATCAGCCGACATACAAAGTTAGAATTGTCTTTTCCCTGGATCTATTTTAACTTGTACAGTGAGACTATTCTGAGGACCCTAGAAGTTATGCCTGGTTTCGACATCGAAGGTCACAATTTAAGCAAAATATGGTACGCAGATGATACAGTGCTGATTGCAGACACGGAAAGGAAACCACAAGACCTCCTACAGAAGCTAGCTTAAGAGAGTGAAAAGAATGAACTACAAATAAACTACAAGAAAACCGAATGCAAAAACCAGGTCAAAATGTCAAACACAGACAGAGGATACTAAAATCAAGCAGGTATAAAAATTTAAATACCAGGGAAGTCCTTTAACAAATGACGGAATGAAAGACAGAGAAATCCGAAGACCAATTAGTATGGTGAATGACGCATTCTAGAAGCTGAGTAGTCTATTAAGAGTCAAAAAAATTTCGCTTGAAACAAAGAAGACAGTCCTATGTTGCTATATGACATCAGTCTTTCAATATAGCAGTGAATGCTTGACAATCTCATCAAAGATTAAGGAAAATCTGAAGCACCTGAAATGTGGTTCTACAGAAGGATGCTACGGTATCATAGATTGAGCACGTGAGGTTTTGGAAAGGACGAAAACAAAAAGGAAATTAATAATGAGCATCAGGAAAAGATAGCTAAAATTTCTGGGACATGCAATGAGAAAGACGGCTTGGAGAATCTGATACTCACAGGCCAGATAGAGGGAAAGAGAGACAGGGGAATGTAGCGTGTAACGGGCCTGAGCAGGTGGATGGCAAAGCGGGGTTGGGTGGGGTAACAAGAGAAACGTGCTAAAAGCCACCAGGGATAGGGAGACGTGGATGACCATGATCACCTACGTCCTGAAGTGGCAGGGCACATAGAAGAAGAAGAACCATTGGAACACAAAGAAAAATATCACCGATTCCTGTGACGTGTGTGGGATATTTTTTATATCAGATTAATTACGTCTTATTCCCAATTGTCTTCTTGCAATGAGGGCAAGGTAAATAATAATAATATTAATATATTATAATATAATATATTAATTATAATAATAAGTAGAAGAAGAAGAAGAAACGAAAAAATGTCCATAATAATTATAATAATTATAATAAACAATATTATAATAATAATAAGCAAGGTCTCTAATAACAATAATTCAAATAATTATAATAATAATAATAAGCAAGGCCATTAATAATAATAATAATAACAATAAAAATAATAACAATCATAATTATGTTACTAAAGATAACAATAATAAAAATAATAAGACAAGTTATAATAATAAGCAAATAGTAATACTAAAAATAATGTCATTAGTAATGATAATAAAGTTTAATAATAATAATAATAATATATTATTATTATTATTATTATTATTATTATTATTATTATTATATTGTCATTTTTCATCATATTTCGATTTTTAACTGGTTTTTAACTATAATGGTTACGTGTATTAAAGTCTGAGACTGAAGGCTTTATTCTTGAGGTGAGAGACCAATGTCTTTTCACTATGAAATTTCAGAGAAATATTATATATAATAATGTGGATCAAAAATGCAGGTTCTGTGATAAACACCAAGAAACAATAAACCATCTAATCTCAGGATGTTCTGTACTTGCCCCAGATGAATATAAAATCGTCACGATAGAGTGGGGCAATATTTACATTGGACAATGTGCAAACACTCTGGAATATCTGTAAACAAACACTGCTATGAACATCACCCAGCACTGGTTACAGAAATAGAAAATGTCACCATTCTATGGGATTACACCATCTACACAGACAGAAAAATTGAAGCAAATAGGCCGGACATTATTGTTAAAAAATCAAAAAGAAAAAAATTTCCTATTAATTGATATGGCTTGTCCAGCGGATTGTAATAGCAACTAAGGAATTCAAAAACTGTCAAATATAAAGGCCTAGAAGCTGAAATAGAAAAAATGTGGAAATTGAAAACAAGCATCGTACCAGTGAGAGTAGGTGCACTTGGTATGATAAAGAAATGGAACAAAAAATACATTGAAAGAATCCCTGGAAACCCTAGCTTAAGAGATATGCTAAAAAGTTTCTTGTTAAGTACAGCTCACATACTAAGGAGAATTTTGTCTAATTAGTGTTAGGGAGGTTAGGGGAGATAGAAAAAAAATGAAATGGAGCCATAACAACACACCACGATTGGCCTTAGGTCTTCCCGCAGTCTTGGTAGGTAGAAATCGAAATATGATGAAAAGTGTCAACATAATAATAATAATAATAATAATATGCAAGGTCACAAAAATAACAATAATAAAAATAATTATACTTGTAATAATAATAAGCAAGTTCATGTAAAATAATGATAATAAATGTTTAATAATAAGAGTAAATATTATTATTATTATCATTATTATTATGAAGTTCAATAATAATAGTGAGTAAGGTCACTAATAATAATAATAGTAAATATAATGATAAGCATGGTCACTAACTGTAAAAGTAAAAGTAAAAGCCAAGGCCACTAATAATAATAATCATTAATTATAATAAGCAAAGTCACTAATAATAATAACAACATTATTAAGCGAGGTCACTAGTAATAATGATTATTATTATGATTATTATCATAAGCAAGGTCATTAATAATAATAATAATAATAATAATAGACCACCTAATCTCAGGCTGTTCTGTGCTTGCTCCAAATGAATATAAAAATCGCCACGATAGAGTTGGGCAATATTTACATTGGGCAATGTGCAAACATTATGGAAAAGCAGCAAACAAACACTGGTATGAACATCACCCAGCACCGGTTACAGAAATAGAAGATGTAACCATTCTATGGGATTACACCATCTACACAGACAGAAAAATTGAAGCAAACAGGCCAGACATTATTGTTAAAAACCAGAAGGAGAAAACTTGTCTATTAATTGATATAGCTTGTCCAGCGGATTGTAACATAGCAATCAAGGAATTTGAAAAACTGTCAAAATATAAAGACCTGGAAATTGAAATAGAAAAAATGTGGAAATTGAAAACAAGAGTTGTGCCAGTGATAGTAGGTGCACTTGGAATGATAAAAAATGGAACAAAACAACACATTGAAAGAATCGTTGGAAACCCCAGCTTAAGAGATATACAAAAAATTGTCTTATTAAGTACAGCCCACACACTAAGGAAAACTTTATCTATGTAATACTAGGGATGATAGGGAAGATAGAAAAACATGAAATGGAGTCATAACAACACGCCACGACCTGCCTTAGGTTTCCCCGCAGACTTGGTTGGTAGTGAGACCAAAGCAGAATTCGAAATATGATGAAAAAATGACATAATAATAATAATAATAACTTCCCTGGTGTTATACATGGGCGTGGTTCCTATGACTTTTATCGTAATTCTCTGGGGGTGTTAGCGTATACGTTTTATAGTGCAGAATCGCAATGGCCTACATCAGCGTTTCCCAAACTATGGTGACCCACTGGTGGATCACAAGCGGAATGTTAGTGGGCCGTAAAATTTTATACTAGAATTACGCATTCGCTTTGATTAAATGCTATCTGTTAAGATCGTTCAAGACTCGGGCTTTCATTGTTGGGCTTTTGTTGTATGAAGCAGTATGTTGTTTTGACTAGCTTAACGAGTCATTCATCAGGGTAAAAACGAAATCAATTTTCACCTATTCATACACTACGGGTTTTATCAGTTCATTGTAGAATTTTAACTTTTGACTATAGATATTTTTTTATAATCATATCGCCCCAAGAAAGGCATTTTACTGCCACTGTTTTGCAGGGGGTTACATAGGAGGAAAATTATGAGAAGAATGACAGGTTATAGGAGGTTTCAGGAAGTGAGTAAGAGAAGGATGATAACACTGATGAGAATGGAGTGGACTGAGAAAGGAGCATGAGAGAGAGAGGTTAGAGAGATAGGATATGACTATTGACTTTACATTTAAATTCTTGGAGATTGTAACTGTCAGGAAAGCAAGTAAATGGGGGGAATTCCACAGGCAGGAAGTGCGAGAAATATATGCGTCTTTTATATATATATAACTATATATTTTAGGTATCCTTTGAATATATGTATAAATAATGCACCCCAGGCTCCTACACTTAAGCTGTTTCGATCAAAAATTAAAATTCTGTGACCAAAATTAGATATCTACTGACAAATGTTATCTAAAAATAAAAAAATAAAAGATAATGAGAGTAAATATTATTATTATTATTATTATTATTATTATTATTATGAAGTTCAATAATAATAATGAGTAAGGTCACTAATAATAATAATAGTAAATATAATGATAATGATAATTTTAAAAGTTTTTGGCCAGTAAATCTGAGTGGGTCGCAGTAAGCTGTGGTCATGAATTCTGGGTCGAAATTCTATGAACCCTTGGCCTACAGTAAATATTCCATTCGATTCTACTCATTTGTCTGTTAGTTGCCACACACGTATCACCAAGGGATTGACCTTTTTTGCGTTTCTGTTTTATGATCAAAAGTAATGAGGAGCATCATCGTTGAATATTGCGATCGTTTTCGTTTTTTTTTTTTTTAAGTTTGAAGAATAGCATGGAATACTTGGGATCACTTTCAGTCGATAAAGGTATATCTAATTATGTCTCACTTGCAAGGTTAGGGACTGTTTTATCTTAAGAAATCTTCAGATAACAAACATATGGATGTTTTGCATTTGCTTAAGTTAATAATTAGTAAATTTTCATTTTTAATTATTTTAAATTTTTATTTTTTATAACTAGATTAGATAGACCCTACTATCGCCCGGTTCATACTCGCACCTCTTCCTTTGAACAGAAACAGAGGCTTAACAATTGTTTTCTTGTTTAGGAAGGGGTTTCTGGTTTCTTTTCTTTTCTCAAGTCTTAATATTATTGCTGTCACAAACGTTTTTCTTATGTGTCTGGATGGTGGAGACTTCTTATCATTCTGAGGGTACAAGCTTGACAGCTGCCTGGTCGCTACTTCTGGCTTGTAATTAGGAGCCCGAACTCTTGTGTATCGTTTTGAGAGGCTGTTCTGAACAACAGTTGAATAATATCGGGGTTTCTTGTAGTGCCATGCCGCGCATGCATATGTATCACTGCAAGTGTCTCCGGTGGAGAATCATACGCCCACATTATGCTGCAGTCTTCGCCTACTTCATTTCTACACATGTTGCGTTTGTCGACCGATAGATATTACTACTCTAGCACTTTCCATACACAAAAATTTCTAATCATGACATCACACCAATTAATTAAAACTAAACCAACTAAACAAAAATCACCTAGACCAGTTAACATGTGGTGATACCAAGCAAAAGCGATGGACCGGATGTTTGCTCTATAACGACCAGAAAGCAAATGACCAAATGTCGTCTGTGCGCAGGTGGATCCGCGCAGATGTTCCGGTTGAAAAATGAAAATTAATAAAATATTAAATTTCCATTTCGCGAGCCTACGCGAATTTTATTTATCAGCCAATGGGAAGCCTAGAATCAAATGCAAGTGTGAAACCCCAAACGAGCTGCTGTGATCCAAAAAGAAGATATAAAAAGCGGATACAAACAGACCCCAGCAGCCAGACCTCGAAGAGAAGAGTGTAATCTATATCCCCTTGACCTAAATCAAGCGGCTACTACGCTTGCCTCTTTCCTTCTCTCCTGTCTCAAAACTACTTACTGACCTAAGGAGTGACTACATCAGACATTCCTCACTTACATGCTCCCCACATTCCTAAGCCTTAAATCACTTTTAGCATTTTATTTGCCTTGAACATTTTAACCTCCGTTGGACCTATATTCAAGTATTACTTTAATTGTAAAAACATTAATAGATATGTGTATATATAAAAATGTTATTTTTCAACTCAATTTGCTTTTACTGATTTTATAATCATTTTTATGACTTATAGTGGGCTATCTACCACAAGGCCAATTTCCATTAACCTGCAATAGTATACAACTACCCTTCTCTAGAAAGGATTCCCGATACAACCAGAAAAAGAATAGATAAGCTCCCCACTATAAACATCTCTTTCTCGAACATCGGTGTTATCTGTACCGAATTTTGCAGCGTTGACTCCTTCCCCCATATAAACTCAACTGACACCGTAGCTCATTGAAAAACTAAACTTGACTATTCTATTCCTTCCTCTGATATCTATATCTCTGGTTACATTCCCCTCTTTAGGAAGTACTCCAATGTCCACATGCATGAAATGTCAGCGAACACCTTCCTCTAACTAGCTTGATTACTCCTGAATCTCCAGATCAGGTGTATATGTCTCTACTTCTCTCTCTTCTAAGTTCGGTTAGTTATCTTTTCTTTCTCTATCGCTCCCCTTTTCTCCTGACTGTGCCCTACTTGACATCATCTCGAAACATACAGATAAGACTATTTCCTTTCATTTGTTCGATCATATATTTGTGTTTGAAGAATTTAATGCCCACCAAGCCAAGTGGCGGGAAAACTCTGGGATAGATCTTGATGGTGTCAATACCATGAAATTTTCAATCACCCAATCCCTTACGCAAGTGATTGATTTTCCAATGTGTTTCTCTAATAACCTTTATGGAACTGACTCACTACTCAATCTCTGTTTCAATTCTATCCCTGATTATTGCTATGTCATGCAGCTTTGGACTCTTGGCAACTCTGATATGCTGTGGTTTGCGTTAATATTTCCTTCAACTTCCCCTCTCGCAAGAAACCTCCGACCAACAGAATATCTTACTGCTACCAAAGAGAAGACTGGGAATCGTTAGGCGTTTTCCTGTGTGACGACACTTCGAACAAAATTGTTAGTCTTTCCGTTGAAGACTGTGAATCCCAATTCTCCATTTGTGTTAAGCTTTCATCAAAGCTTTCATCCCAGCCAGGAAGTTACGACTTAAACACCATTCGTCTCTCCTGATTCTCTCCTGCCTGCTCGATCGTTATTGCCCACAGGAATCACGACTTTCGGCTTTATTAGAGGCACACGTCTGACAATAATATGCACCTTTTTGCCCCTTGCTCGTAATGAGTGCAAGACAATTCTAAATGATGCTAAGCTGTTGTTGCTGAAAAAACGTATCAGCGTAAAGTATCTCGTATGTTCGACTCTAAAGATTACTGGCGGCTCAGTAAAATTGTGTTAAATAACAGCAAATCCTCAATCCCCGCTTTAATCAATAAATTTAATGTCCTCATATCTTCAGCGTATAAGGCCGAATGTTTTTCTCGCAAATTCTGGACCATTCGATTTGTCTGGAGTATCCTCACTCGACTTCTCACCTAGAACTGAGGCTCGCTGTGACGTTCATATTACCTCCTAGCTGGTCTCTAACAAAATTTCAAAGCTTGACCCCCATAAGTCGACGTGACGGGATCTCAATCATTGTCCTGAAGAAATGTGCAGCTGAACTCTCCTATGTTCTCTCCAAACTCTATAACTGCTGCCTCTCTGCTTCTTGCTTTCCTGCCGGCTGGAAATCCTCCTCTATAATTCCTGCATTTAAGAAATCTGGAGAGCCCTATCAGCACGCTACCAATTTTTGTGTTCGAGGCTATTATCAATGGTCCAACAACTCACAGCCTACGGCCTATTCCCCGGTAAACAAGACAGTTTCCGCTACAACATTTCTACTGCTGATATGCTTACGTATATCACATTTCAGGATCTCGATAAGATCGGCGAAACTCGAGCTGTTGCAAAAGATATCCCCAATGCATTTGACTGAGCCTGGCATGCTGGCCTTCTAAGCAAGCTACAGTGCTACAGTATAACTGGACGCTTGTTTGATCTAACTGAGTCGTTCTTTTCAAATCGCCTAAGGAAGGTAGTATTAAATGAGCATGCTTCCAGATACCATCATTCGAACGCAGGTGTCACTCAAGGCTCTATTCTACGTCCTACGCTTTTTCTGATCTTCATGAAGGATCTCCTTGATGCAATCAGATCGAATTTAGGCATCTACGCTGACGACACAACCATTTGCTCACGCCTCGATAAAAAATCTGCAGAGGCTGACAAAGCAAACCTCGCTGCTGATTCTGAAAAGGATTCCAATCTGTGGTAGACTGGTGTAAGAAATGACTCTTAAATTTTAATGTTGTCAAAACGAATTTGCTATCCTTAAATAATCATGAAGAATCGCTTCTACCCATCCCATTAGAATGTATCAGGCCAGTTTCCCTGAAAGTAAAACACTGCGCCTCTTTGGCCTAACTCTATCAACCGACCTTAAGTAGAATGAATCCTTAGCTAAATCTGCTGCTAGGAAGGTCGGTTCATTGTGTAGGACCAGAAAGTTTTTCTCGTCTGAGTCCATTTTTCTCATATTTAAATCTAAATCGTGCATTTAGTAGTGCTGTCACATCTCGTCGGGTGCTTCTGCTATTTATCTTGGGGATCTTGACAAAATCCAACGTAGAATCTTCAATGTAATTGATCCCGACCTGGTAGCTCAACTTCAGTCACTTTCTCACCAACGTACTGTGGCTTCCCTCTGTATCTTCTACAGAAATTTTACCGTTTTTAGCTCCGATGAGTTCAGCTTCCTGGTGCTCCCTCTGCATGAATTTAGTCGAGCTACTAGTCTAGCGATTATGTCGCACCCTTTTCCAGTGAAACCAATCAAATGTAACCGCAACTTCTTTCTAACAGCTTCTTTCCTCACACTTCCTGCCTGTAGAAATCCCTTCCGTATACTTGCTTCCCTGGGAGTTACAATCTCCAAGAATTTAAATGAATTATCAGTTGCCATCTCATCTCTTTGATTGCATCCTTTCCCTGACAACACTTGTATCATGTTCTTCTTTTTCACTTTACTCTCAGGCAGCTCTCTTCACACCAAAGTTCTGATCTTTCTCTAAACCATTCTTTGATACCTCCTGTAAAATCTCCCTCTTTCTCATTACTCTTCACTTATGTAACCCCTTCTGCACCAGTGGCAGTACTGCCTTACTTGGGGGTGAAACGATTACGAAAAAAAAGCACTATATGTTTGGTATACATGATTGGTATAATGGCACGTACCTCCATTAAATCACTGATAAAACAGCATGAGGTGAAGAAAAAAATACCCAAACTTAATAAAAACGAACTTTTTCCATCAAAATGTTTATGTCATGAATAAGAGAAAATTTCAAAATATCTCTAACTATTTAAAAAAAATTGATCCCTTCTAGAACGTTGGAAATTTTGATAAAAACCTTGTTTTTCTTTTCGTTAGCGGGGAGCCAAATCGTTACTTGAGTTTACTAGAAAAAACGTAAATCTATAAATCTATAAAAAAATATTTAAATCTATAAAAAACGTAATAGGACATGACTCACTTTTTCCAGTGACAAACTAATTAATTTGAAAATTCTTGCAAAAATCAAATAATTGTTAGATTTTGATGGATTTTTCAAGATATGTTCACAAATGAAAGAAGTTATATTTAAAATTATTTTTTATAAAAACATAATGGTAAAAATAATAATTTTTACACCTGTCACCACTGTAATATAATAATCTGGCCCCACCCGAAGAAGGCGATGAAGCGTGGGTGTTTTCGGTCATTGAAAGCAGCGGATGTCATTTTGACCCTATTTCCGACAGAGCGGAAATAGCTCAGAGCAAACAGACAGGGTCTCTGAGAATTTACGTAGGCGTCGCGTAGGCGTCGCGTAGGCGTCGCGTGATCAAGGCAAAACCGGAAGAAACGAGTCCCCGGTTTTGGAAGATATATAAAGACTGCGAAAAACACAGTCTTGCGAGTCAGTTTTGACAGTCTCCAGAAGTAGACAAGAAGAGAAGTCGAAGAAGAAGAAGTCAGTCAGCCTCGACAGAAGTCAGTCTCGAGAAGTCGAAGAAGAAGCTAGACGAGCTAAGCAGAGAGGCCAGCTCCCGTCGAACCCCATTAGAAGCGCGCTCTCAATTCTCTGCCTTGTGCCACAAGGTCCATCGTTCATCAATAAAAATATAAGTCATATATTTTTATATACACCCGTGTTTGTCTGTTTATTGGTATATAACACCACCACCTTCACGAAAATACAAGAAATTAAATTCTGTAGACAAAAATAGTTTATTAGTTAAACACAGAACTCATTAGGGAATATAAATCATTTATTATTTATTAGAAACATTTTGTCTCTTAAACAGAAAATTTGCTACGAATAGTAAAATAAAAAATGCAATAAACTATGACATTATTTAATTAGATTAATTTTCAGTTGTTTTAATAAATAATATGTCAGACATTATAATATGAAGAAAAAATTGGATAAATAATAAAATTTTTAAAGAATTGTTTGCATTTTTGTTTTTTAATCATAATAATTTATAAAGTTTCAAAAATATATTCAAAATATTTGTAATACTTGTAGACGTTAGGCTAATAGGTTATAAAATGAAGACTATATTTACTAATCGAAAATTGAAAAAAATCTAGTCATCCTATTTTTAAAATAATGTTCATTTTTTTGTGTATTTGAAGTATATTTTGTATGGTAATTTCTATGAGTACATTAAAAGGCCACGTGTTTCAGGGTTCTTTCCTTTACCGGATAAAAATTATACAACCATGTCACTTGTGATCGCCATCCACTCATATTATTTTTCAACTGGCGAGCTGTCAGCACATTTCAAATAGTGCGGACAGGGCAGAACGCCCAACTCGGTGATTAAGAAATAGTTTCATTCTAACTTTCATGCTATAAATCAGTAATACGTCTGTACATTAGATTAAATTAACATTAAATTTGCTAATTTTCCAAAAATAATGTGTCAGGGATGTATATTTTGTTTTTGCAAGATTTTTAAACATCGAAAATTAAATTTGTTAGCAAATGTGTCAATCGCTCAAAAATGAAACATTTAATTTTTTTTTAAACTCTCAAAATCTTATAATCTGATCAGTATAATTTCTGTTTTAAATACACCAGAGTATTTTGCTTACTGGAAATTGTATCTTTAATCAGTTAGCTTCAATTAAAACTAAAATAAAAATTTCAAGAAAACTTTTTTCTTTTAAAAATTCAACTTAAATGTTAGTTATCGAAAACGTGTGTAGGTACTGGGCTTGGTATATTTATATACTAGCGTCACTGTTTGCTGCTGTTGTACTTTATATTTATATTAGTAGTATTTGTCCTGGAGAAAAATAGAACTAAATAGATAGGATGACCAGGAACGGAAGTGGATCCTGGATGGTGACATCGACATTAATAACACTGTTTGAATTAATCATGTAATTTAATCGGAAGCTTGATATTTCAAGTGACTGTAGTGAAGGTCATTTCATGTAGATACAAAAAATCCGTTGACTTTGTAGTATTCCGTTTGTTCCGTTTGTTCTGTCCATGAAGAGCGATGTCAACTTAGTGCAAGAAACCCCAGGCAAGCAGGGAGGATGTTAGAAGTAAAATGTTAAGAGGCCGGGTGATCAAGTGGTCATGATTATTTAAATATTTCCATATCGTACATATTTATTTTTCTCTTTTTGCAAACCCTAGAGTTTTAAGTACATCAAAATATTGGGTTAACCGGACAAACTCAGTTAGTCCTAAATTTTGTTAAATACGAATGTAACCGAGGTAGAAGTTATCGTTTAATATTTTATAATATTAAATGCATTAAATACGACAGATAAGGTCCTGCAAATTAAAAATGTAATGAAAAATGCGTAATATTTTCGTGATTTTTGAAAGTCTATTTTAATGTTTCTTAAATATTTCTTTCTTTTTGAATGAGGTCTAACATCGACTTACACTTCTGTTAGAAGATTTACTTTTTGCATAAATAAAATGTATTGGTTATTAACAAAGAAAATTTCAATATAAGTTTAATGTAAGTTAAATAAAATAGAATATTCATGAAAAATAAAATATCCACATCTTAACCAAATTAAACAAATGAAATTTATATAGCAGCAAAATAGTTTCACAAAAAAATATTTTTCTGTGAAAGTGCTAGAGAAGGGCTTTAATTCTAATTTATCATTTATATAAATATTCGGCTCGGTCGAAGCTGGAACCCACCCGAAACCTTTTAACAATGTCCATTAAACCCGGAAACTATAAAAAATGGATCGTAAATTTTCTTTTTGAATTTTCTTGTGCTATATATATATATATATATATATATATATATATATATGTATGTATGCATGTATGTATGAATGTCTTTATAATGTATTAAATTAATATGAAATAATTTTGTGCAAAAAACAAAGGAAATAAAAAAATTTCAATATTGATTCACATAGAAAATAAAAACAATAAAATTACATATCTCTTTCTCATTCTCTTGTTGTTTTTCTCCTCTCACCCTCTCACTTTCGCCACACGCACACACACACACGCATATATATATATATATATATATATATATATATATATATATATATATATATATAGTGTATCGAGGCAGCAGATAATTTTCAAAACATATACTGTTAAATATAAGAAACAATCAATGTCGATTATATTTAATCATGAGCCGTTCTAAAAATCGTATTTTGGCTTTAATTTCAGGTGAAAATAAAAACAAAAATTCTCCAACATTTGGATAATTTTTTATTAAGTTGGTTCTAAGCTTTCGGCTCACATGAACCATCTTCAGAGATGTTACAAGGATGTTAACATAAAAACATCCACCACGATTTTATCTTGTGATGACATAAAACTTTGCTAAGCAACGATAACAGTTACTAAAAATAGCAAACGCAGTTCGTCAATTTGTAATGCTGTTCTATTAAGTCACACCGCGTGAGAGCAATGTAATGTGTTATGACCAGATTTAAAAGTGATTTTATTAAGTGTGGGTTGTTTGGATTTAATGTAGATGACCTCCAATATCTGAAATATTTCATCCGATTGATATAATCGAGATCCAGGGAACCGATATATATATATATATATATATATATATATATATATATATATATATATAACAATCGGTGAAATATTTCAGAATCGATTTCATCTATAAGCATCATGGGAATGAATTTCATGCAAGACAAGAGGCCAACATATATATATATATATATATATATATATATATATATATATATATATATATATAAGTTGACATCGAGGTCAACATCCAGTGATGATAGTTATTTCATGCTAAACAAAATAATCAGGCCACGTGATTTGTGTTTTGGCTCAACTATTTATATATACATTGACCAGTGAAGCACTATGCGTAGCTTTATTGTATATTCTAACGGTTATCAAGCAGGCGATAACGGTTATGCGTTGAAGTATTCTAGGGACGATTATGGTGATATTTCTATATCAAAATGCATTTTTGTGGCTATTTTATAGTGATTTGTAGGACATTATTACAGATTTAAATCCTATTTGATGATTATTATTATTATAACGTTTACTAGTATTTATGCGTGCATTCGTAGTTTGTTAAGTTGTTTAATAATTACACTACAGGCCATAATTATTAGGCAACCCCAGCTTTTAAAAAAAATGATGTATTTCATACTATTTTTGTATTTATTGCCAAGTGGATAATTCTAAATGAAAATAGAATGGTTCTTTTGTAATTATTACTTTGCAAAATTTTACAAGGCAGCCAGGAAGCCTTTGCTTTGGCCAGCCAATAAGAAGAAGAGACTAGCATGGGTAAGAGAGCGCAAAAACTGGGCAAACAGAACAGTTCATTTGATGCACATGTTATTGTGCAGTATTAACAAAGAACAATTCTATTTTAATTTAGAAGTATCTACTTGGCAATAAATACCATTTTCCCGTTGAAATAGTTAAATGAAACTGACACTTCTACTCCAACAGTTTTTTTTCTCGCACTTCTCACTTGTGGATCTCCTTTCCTTTTTCTTGCTTCCCTGAAAAATACAATCTCCAAAAAGTTAAATGCAACATCAATCACTGCTTTCTCTGTTCTTGAAAACTGTTCATCTTTATTATTTCCTTAATATCCCCCCTAACTAGTCTTTTATCTATTATTTTTTATCTCACTGTAACTAGTGTGCAACTAGTGGCAATCCTGCCTTGGTTGCAGTGGAAAGATTAAACAGAAGACACCCTCGGTAGCAAAATTGAACTAGCAAAACGCCTTAAATATAGAGTATATAGAATAATAATCGATAGTAGAGAGATATAAAAGTAGTGACCCTCATTCGGAATAGGAAAAAACATTCCTTTGTTTGCTTCGGAGCCCATAACAGTGACGACAAGGAATTAGAAATACGTTGGTGTGTTTTTTTTTTTGTTTTTTTTATTTTGTTTTTTTTTGCTGTACGTTAAAAACAAGGAAACAGATATTATTAAATATGAAAGAATTATTAGCCCAAATGGTAAAATTACAGCAACAACATCGACATCAACAGCAATAACAGCATTTGTTTGATATGCAGAAATAACAATTTATTTTTTAAAATAGTTCAGAAGAAAGCGGAAAATTCTCCAATTTCTCTCAGTTCCAACGCGGTGTCAAGTGCCATAACTGAATTTAAATAGAATTCTGATGATGGAATTACAGTTTGGGCTTATTATAGGAGCTTATTATAGGAGATACGAGAAAATTTACAAAGAATAATACAGCAACTGGGAATGCGAGAAAAATATTTTGTTGAGAAAGTAAGCAACAGTAGAACATGAATAATACTGTAATTTCGAATTACGGTAAAACCAGAAATATTTTAAAAGAAAGCGTAGATATACTGAGTAAAATTTTTAGCGAGAAAGTTCGTGAATCAATACTCGTTGGCAGTATATGAATTGTGCAAAAAAAGAAAATATCATAAATGCTGAGATCATTAATGAGTACTGTGAAAGGTTCAAATTGAACAAGCTGACACCAGATGTGTTTAAAGGATTAATTTTCCTTCAAGAGTTAACCGCGCTAAAAATGCATAAATACGTGCTAGAATACTAATGAAACTTGAACATAATCACAAACTACCACTGCAAGAACTATAAGACCAATATCAAAGAATCCTATATCTGAGACGTGATACAGAGGAAATTGAAAAAAAGTGCGCATATATAGAAGTTAAAAAAATTGTAGAAAAATTAATCCGTTGTTCAGGTTACATCTCAGAAATGACTGACAACAAAAGAAAAAATTGTATATGTCAAAATTCATAGTAAATGAATAAAATGCAACTACTCACATCACAATAATCAACGAAGCTACATGGAATATAATCAGAAAACCTATATTAAAAAGAACTTCGAAAGTTTCACGTGTCGAGTTTGGTGTGAAATGACATATATAGTTAGGCTCGAACTGAGCTTGTCGAACACTATGTCTTTGGTCGGAGAGTGATTAGGTATACGGGAAAAGCTTGAATCGGAAAATAGAAAAAGCTACCGATCCTACGTATGCTGGACATGGGGAATTTTTGCTCGAGTTTACGCACTCAGAAACCCCATGTTAAAAACTGGCGTTTATCGCATTGCCCCTCAATGTGTGGGACTTGATTAAATACCAAGTGTTCCTATCGTATTCCATTTTTTAATCAAAGAAAAGAACGACTCAGTCGGTTCTTGGTCAATAGACGGAGACTCGGTTGAGAAAAAGCAGAGTTCAACTTAGACAAAGACGGCTGAGAAAAATATACTTTTAGTGACCGTTCCTGCGTATGCGGGTGCTGGGCAAATTTTGATCTTTTTTTCTCCACGTAAAGCCCGACATTGTGTCATATCCCGTCCCAATCGGGGGGTGACATCTGTGTAAATATTCAGATTTATGCGAGAACACGAAAATGTCAATTAAGCTGTTTATCCTCGAATATAGAACAATTTAATCGGGTCTCGGTCTGCAGACTAAGACTCGGCTGATTGGAATAGATATGTTTAGTGCCTGAACCCGCTTATGTATACTTTGGACAAATTTTGACCCTTAGCTTGATTATACCCGCTTGTGTTCTCTAAGTAAAATTTAAATAATCCGTCTCACTAGGAAACTTGAGATAAATAATTAGTATTCCGTTAGAAATCGTACTTGTCATGCTCTTTGACAATGGACAGAGAACGACTCAGTAGAGGCCATACTTACGTTCAAAATGTCATCTGAGAAAAATAGCCAAGCCCAATTCCTCGTATGCGGGATCGTGTATGTGCTCGTAAATCCCACATTAAAGACTGACCTTGAGTCACATCACGCCTCACTGGGGAGAACTTGGGTACATAACACGAGCTCCAACGGAGTTCTGATAGAATTATGATAGAATGTTTGTTAGAGTACCGTTGGAGTCAGTCGAGTCTTAATATGATAATCGTTAATAGCGAGGTATGACGTCGACAGTAAAAGCCAACTGAACAAAAAACACTATCGATTTTGCTCTTCTTTGTCCACGGATGGCGTCTTAAATGTCATTAGAAGCATAATCAATGAGGCACTCGAAAGTCAAACGATGCTGGTAAAATGATCGGCTCCAATAAGAATCTGACACTTCCTGACAATCTATTTTCACAAAAGTCAGATCAGACCGAAAATGAAATATTACTGATATAAGTTTCAATTGCCCAATCCTATTTCAACGCTTGAAAAAAACTTCTAGACAGTCTTGTGGTTGATGAATTTATTTCTCTTCATATATCTCTCTCAGACGCCATGTTGCATGTCTAACGCTACCATATCATTAGTTTCATCGAAAATTTTCTGTCAATTGACATTCCTTAATTCAACTAGTTAAAACATTTTCAACAGAATCCGACATGTCAGCTACATTGGGGCGAATCGTTTCTCTTTTTTTCGTTGGTAAGAAGGTACTTTTATTCTAACAACTGTACTTTATGGAGCAGACTCCCGAGGATATGCTTTCACCGATTGATACAATCTCAACTCCTACTAGTTAAGGGTCATCTGTTATCTAACCAATATATCTTTATAATCTGAAATTCTTATCTTCTCTTAATTTCACATTACAACATCATTAACTAACATCCTAACTTGAGTATCTCTGAGTTCCTATATTTTGAGTAAACATTAAAAGTATTAAACCCCGCTTAGGATTTTCGTTATCCCATGTTAAACTGTTTCATGAAACTTCTCTTTTTCTTCGCCGATGTTTGCACGTGCCTCTTGCTAAAGTCGAACATTTCGTTATTATTATCAGATGAGGATTCTGAGACCATCAATAGATTTTGTTAAGTCGACGTTGAGAACGAATTTGATTGAAACAGATCTGTAATTTTGGAGTCTTTCCTTGGCATCTGTTAAAGAACAATGTTCTGTAGCGTTCATCATAGCATAAGTAATTCAATAAATCTGTCAAATGCGTTGTAGAATCACAAACACATTTCTAGAGACTTTATGTGACAAACCATTGATAACCATAGCGAAATTTATTCGGGCATTAAGCGGGTAAATGTGCCAATGTTGCTATATAATTGATGCCTTAAATTCAGCTTCCTATAAAATGGGCCATCAAAAGGAATCGTTTTTGAAAAAATGGCTTCTCACTTCTGTTTTTAAACTTAAGGAATATTTTCGTTTTATTCAGTTACAATTTCCTAGAAAATCTGATAAATTTCATATCCGAAACCTAAATAAATTTCTTTCTACCTGTAAAAAGGGGAAACACGTTCAAATCCTTCCCATGTGTATAGTTATCTTTATGAGGTTTTTTGACTGTGCAGGCAATAAGAAGAAATGAACACTATTTAAAATTGGTTTGTGTACTGAAATACACGTATCTAATAAAAATAACTTTTGAAGTAATAAAAAAATAATATCCAAAAAATCTTTAGAAATTGCTTTGTTTACGAATCGGAAAGGAAACAGTCGATATGACTTTCGAAGAAAATGCTTCATTCTACTAAAAACACATTTAACAAAGACAGAAATAAAATTACCTATCTCTACACATAAATTCATAAATATATGCCAGCTAACCACCAAACAAAGTTTCTTCACTTTCAGTAATTTATTCTATAGATAAAAATGTGGCTTATTGATGGGATCTACTCTCAACCTTTATAAATCCAGAATTTATTTCAGCAATGTAAGTATGTTTACAATGAGGAATAATAAACTTTATTTAATCATCAATGAACTGACCGAAGCAACTGTAAAAAATTTGCATTCCAGAAATAAATTCGGGATTTATAACCGTTTAATATCATCCACTGAGCTCCAAATTTTTATCTAACTGATATTTTATATTAATTAGATGAAAAGAAAATCATTATCCTCTCTGTCTTCACGAGTTGCCATTTTCTCGTCTCTCTCTCTTTCTCTCTCTCTCTCTTTTTCTCTCTCTCTCTCTATATATATATGCATATATATATATATATATATTCAGTTGGATAGCAATCCATTTTTTGTTGAACAAAATTTTATTTATTTTTTATTGTGTTGTCTAAGTGTTTTCTATTGTGGATATGTGTAAAAATTGTCCAAATATTCTGCATCCCGGAGCGCTTTCACCTATTTTGTTAGCCATTATCAATGATGATTCTGATTTTTGTTTTTTTGCTGAATCTATTGATTTTTTTCATGAATGTATGAGTTTTAGGAAGGTTTTATTTTTCAAACAGGTTCAGTATATTATAGTATACATATCATTAATTGTATTGAACATACCAATACATACATATTAAGAAGACTTATGTTACACTTCTCTCTCCATAGCTCAATTAGGATCCATTTAAACACACACGGAATCCTTCCAAACCCAATCCGCTACATAGTTGGAGTAAATACAAGGATAATAGCCTTAGCCGTATAAAGAAAATACATATAATTGAAGCAATTTTTACACACTTTATGTCCATAAAAGAAAACACTTATAAGATGGATCCTGATAGATGTACGGTGTGGTGCAGTCACGGATAATCTTTCGCGTATTACTATTGAAAGATGTCAGAAATGAGATGTAACATCCACAGACGTTATTTGCATTCATTTCTCAAGGTACCCAAGTACTTTCAATCTCTTTCCGAGATCATCTTCAGGGGTGTGAGTTATGGTAAAAAATGTAACCCGAAAACTGTGTTGCTAAAAATTACTTTACATTTTCTTCTGCTTCAAATGTTGACATATTGCTAGCATTTATTAGAACGTGAAAATTATCCAAAATGGAATTTTTTTATATGTTATAATGTCATGGTCATGCACGTACTAAAGCATATATATATATATATATATTATATTGAACATTATTTTTAGCGATACTCGCATTTAAGTAGATATTCTGTTTTTAATTAAACAGTATGTTTATATTGATATCTACCGGCCTGATTATTTACGATAAATTTTTATTACGAAAATGTGTGCTATCCAGCAGGTTCGAAACTGCGACCCCTATTACATAGGGAAGCATACCATTTGATCTGGTACCGTCTTGACCACTGGACCATGAATAGCCTCTTGATATATATATATATATATATATATATATATATATATATATATATATATATATATATATATATATATATATATATATATATATATATATATATATATATATATATATATATATTTTAAAATTTTATTTTAATATTAAAAAATGATACAGGAAGAGAGCTCGAGAGCTCCATGTAATAAAATATTACAGAGCAAATATAAATTAAATAGGATTAATTTAAGGATGTTGAATGACCATTTCGATATGAAATCCCTACAGGGGATAACACATCACCTCAGCAACAAAAAAATCCTTTCTGAAACTGGAGAAAAAAATCAGTCTATTTTTCCTTTTTAAATAGATTTGCAAAAAAATTAAAAAGAAAGAAAAAAAAGAAAAAGATAAAATAAAATAAAATAAAATACAATAAACAAGAAAAGAAAAATTGGCATCGTCTGGGTTTGCAAAAAAGGAAAGAGAATTGTAACGAAAAAGGAACAGACGGCGTGTTGAATTGATATTAGATGAAGTAAAACGGAAAAAAAAGGTGGGGGGTAAGAGAGATAAAGGAAAGGAGGGAAAAAAGAAAAGAAAGAAAAAAACTTTATATATTACAGACGCTGGACATTTTCAAAAACCTAACTTCCCAAAAACGTTGAAGTATTAGAAAAAGGCTTTTTACTTAAAAAGGTATAATTATTTTTAAATGGAATAAAAAGATGTAGGATTTAAAATATATTTTTTTAAAATTAGGTCATTTAATTTAAACTAAATAAAGATACTGCTATGTAAAAAAAAAAAATTATTTTACAATTATACATACATATATGTGTACACACACACAAACACACACACATTTCTTCAATTATGAATACATATATACATACATACACACACACATACATTCAATTACATACTCACACTTACATACGTATATACACATACATGCGCATACACACACATATATGTAGACACATATACAAAAAATCCACACACAATATATATATGCACACACACACACATACATATAAAGATATATAAAAATTTAATGAATATTATGAAGGGAAATAAAGTAGAGCATTTAAAAAGTTTTTAAAAAATTTTTGCACACATAAATACATATATACACACATACATATATACATATATACACACATATATACAAATATACACATACACACACAAACATACACATATACATAAAAATTATAAAAAGAAATATTAAAAATTTAAAAATTAAAAATTTAAAATTTAAAAATTAAAATTTAAACATTTAAAAATTTAAAATTTAAAATTTAAAATTCGCCCTATGACGGCACTTATTAATGAATTCTTTTCTAAGATTCAAAAGTAAATCCTGATGAGGATACTTAAAATTCAGAATCTTCTCCAATAGACGTAGACGGCACCTATCACGAAAATCTTTAGGAGTACAGGATGAGCCTATTAGTTTCCAGCTGATTATAGGGTCCTGCCCTTCCTCCTTCATTTTCCAGAATCTACGTGATAGTGCTGTCTGGAATCTTTGGTTAGGGTTCGAAAACGAGTACCTGTGGTTGTAAAGTCAGTGTTTGAAAGGGCCAGCAGACATACCAATATAAGTCCGGTAATTGCCTTTGTTGTTAGATGGAGAAATACGGGCTTCATAAATTACTTGGGTGGATTTACTTTTTTCCGTTTTGCTTAACCTAATATCAATTCAACACGCCGTCTGTTCCTTTTACGTTACAAATCTCTTTCCTTTTTTGCGAACCCAGACGATGCCAACTTTTTTCTTTTTTATTTTATTTTATCTTTTTGTTTTTCTTTCTTTTTAATTTTTTTGCAAATCTATTTAAAAAGGAAAAATAGACTGATTTTTTTCTCCAGTTTCAGAAAGGATTTTTTTGTTGCTGAGTTGATGTGTCATCCCCTGTGGGGATTTCATATCGAAATGGTCATTCAGCATCCTTGAATTAATCCTATTTCATATATATATATATATATATATATATATATATATATATATATATATTAGAACATGTATATAATTTTTCTATATATATACACGACAAAGGTACGTTTGTTTCGACATTGAGACTTCAATGTCTCATCACTTGGTGTGAAAAGTAATGGAAAGCCTCTTTCCTTATATTTGTTTTGTTTTTTTAGAGGTGTTGGTGGGGGTTAAATTAATGTTTTGGACGTTGTAAGAATTCTTTCTTCGTTTTGTATTCACTCGGATATATATATATATATATATATATATATATATATATATATATATATATATAATAAAAATTAAGACAGACACGTTATTTCATGGTGAATCGGAAGTATGGTTTTTTTCAGGCGATCCATCGTCAGCTTCCGTCTTTATTTCACAAAAGATTTTACCCGAATCCGTCAATTTTCCGTCTTTAATTTACAAAAGATTTTACAGATTCGTGTAAAATCTTTTGTAAAATAAAGACGGAAGCTAACGATGGTTCGCCTGAAAAAGGCCATACTTCCGATTCTTCATGAAATAACGTGTCTGTCTTCATTTATCTTATATTTGCTCTATATGTATTTATATGCATATATGTTTAGAGCACTCTTAGAGAGTTATCCTACCACTGTATGTACAGGATATTCCTTTGGATTCTTCTGTACCCTCACTACATGCTGATATATATATATATATATATATATATATATATATATATATATATATATATGAGTTGAATATATGGATCAATATCTGAAAAGAGGAATAGAATAAGTAAAGAACAATTAGTAAAAATGTTTTTAATTTGATATGTTTCAATTTAACAAGTTTTTCAGAGACTTTTAAAGACGAATGATTTAAAAATCTCTTAAAATATTTTTTAAAAATCCACAGAGACAGTATTTTGATTGAGGTCTGGTTTCATTCGTCATATACGTGTTAGGTGTAATAATGCAATGGATGAATATTGGAAATGTAGGGAAACAAATTTTGTCTCTTTAAGTGTGTCTGCCACGTGTAATAGAAACACTTGATGTTTATTAATAATGTAAGCATATGTAAACGAAAATAATGCATATCAAGCGTATTTAAACTATAGACGAATTAAGCGTGTGTGTATGTCGGTAAAGTTAGTATGCGTGAATGACCGTGACGAAATATATTTCCATTTAAAATTGTAAGGAAATATTGTATAGACGTGTCAAGCGCTAGAACTATTTTCTTTTATATATAAAATGAGTGCATCATGTATGAATGTGTGTTTGTATCAGAGAAATCATGTATGGATGTGTATTTGTACGAGAAAAATCATGTAAGAATGTGTGTTTGCATGAGAAAGAAATCATGTATTAATGTGTGTTTGTATGAGAGAAATCATGTATGAATGTGTGTTTGTATGAGAGAAATCATGTATGGATGTGTGTTTGTATGAGAGAAATCATGTATGAATGTGCGTTTCTATGAGAGAAATCATGTATTAATGTGTGTTTGTATGAGAGAAATCATGTATGGATGTGTGTTTCTATGAGAGAAATCATGTATGGATGTGTGTTTGTATGAGAGAAATCATGTATGAATGTGTGTTTGTATGAGAGAAATCATGTATGAATGTGTGTTTGTATGAGAGAAATCATGTATGGATGTGTGTTTGTATGAGAGAAATCATGTATGAATGTGCGTTTCTATGAGAGAAATCATGTATTAATGTGTGTTTGTATGAGAGAAATCATGTATGAATGTGTGTTTGTATGAGAGAAATCATGTATGGATGTGTGTTTGTATGAGAGAAATCATGTATGAATGTGTGTTTGTATGAGAGAAATCATGTATGAATGTGCGTTTCTATGAGAGAAATCATGTATTAATGTGTGTTTGTATGAGAGAAATCATGTATGGTGATGTGTGTTTCTATGAGAGAAATCATGTATGGATGTGTGTTTGTATGAGAGAAATCATGTATGAATGTGTGTTTGTATGAGAGAAATCATGTATGAATGTGTGTTTTTATGAGAGAAATCATGTATGGATGTGTGTTTGTATGAGAGAAATCATGTATGAATGTGCGTTTCTGTAGGAGAAATCATGTGTGTATGTGTGTTTGTGTATGAGAGAAATCATGTATGAATGTGTGTTTGTATGAGAGAAATCATGTATGGATGTGTGTTTGTATGAGAGAAATCATGTATGAATGTGTGTTTGTATGAGAGAAATCATGTATGAATGTGTGTTTGTATGAGAGAAATCATGTATGGATGTGTGTTTGTATGGAAAGAAAATCATATGTATGAATGTGTGTTTGTATGAGAGAAATCATGTGGATGTGTATTTGTATGAGAAAAATCATGTATGAATGTGTGTTTGTATGAGAGAAATGTGTATGGATGTGTGTTTGTATGAGAGAAATCATGTATGGATGTGTATTTGTATAAAGGAAATCATGTATGGATGTGTGTTTGTATGAGAGAAATCATGTATGGATGTGTGTGTATGAGAGAAATCATGTATGAATGTGTGTTTGTATAGAGAAATGTGTATGGATGTGTGTTTGTATGAGAGAAATCATGTATGGATGTCCTTCTTTTGTATGAGAGAAATCATGTATGGATGTGTGTTGGCATAGGAGAAATCATGTATGGATGTGTATTTGTATAGAGAGAAATCATGTATGAATGTGTGTATGAGAGAAATCATGTATGTGGATGTGTGTTTGTATGAGAGAAATCATGTCTAGGATGTGTATTTGTATGAGAGAAATCATGTATGGATGTGTGTTTGTATGAGAGAAATCATGTATGGATGTGTATTTATGAGAGAAATCATGTATGGATGTGTGTGTTTGTATGAGAGAAATCATGTATGGATGTGTATTTGTATGAGAGAAATCATGTATGAATGTGTGTTTGTATAGGAAAATCATGTATGGATGTGTGTTTGTATGAGGAAATCATGTATGGATGTGTATTTGTATGAGAGAAATCATGTATGGATGTGTGTTTGTATGGGGAGAAATCATGTATGGATGTGTGTTTGTATGAGAGAAATCATGTATGAATGTGTGTTTGTGTGGAGAAATCATGTATGCATGTGTGTAAATCATGTATGGATGTGTGTTTTGTATGAGAGAAATCATGTATGGATGTGTGTTATGAGAGAAATCATGTATGGATGTGTGTTTGTATGAGAGAAATCATGTATGAATATGCGTTTCTATGAGAGAAATCATGTATGGATGTGTGTTTGTATGAGAGAAATCATGTATGAATGTGTGTTTGTATGAGAGAAATCATGTATGGATGTGTGTTTGTATGAGAGAAATCATGTAAGAATGTGTGTTTGTATGAGAGAAATCATGTATGGATGTGTGTTTGTATGAGAGAAATCATGTATGGATGTGTGTTTGTATGAGAGAAATCATGTATGGATGTGTGTTTGTATGAGAGAAATCATGTATTAATGTGTGTTTGTATGAGAGAAATCATGTATGCATGTGTGTCTGAGAGAAATCATGTATGGATGTGTGTTTGTATGAGAGAAATCATGTATGGATGTGTGTTTGTATGAGAGAAATCATGTAAGAATGTGTGTTTGTATGAGAGAAATCATGTATGGATGTGTGTTTGTATGAGAGAAATCATGTATGGATGTGTGTTTGTATGAGAGAAATCATGTATGGATGTGTGTTTGTATGAGAGAAATCATGTATGCATGTGTGTCTGAGAGAAATCATGTATGGATGTGTGTTTGTATGAGAGAAATCATGTAAGAATGTGTGTTTGTATGAGAGAAATCATGTATGGATGTGTGTTTGTATGAGAGAAATCATGTATGAATGTGTGTTTGTATGAGAGAAATCATGTATGAATGTGTGTCTGAGAGAAATCATGTATGGATGTGTGTTTGTATGAGAGAAATCATGTATGGATGTGTGTTTGTATGAGAGAAATCATGTATGAATGTGTGTTTGTATGAGAGAAATCATGTATGGATGTGTGTTTGTATGAGAGAAATCATGTAAGAATGTGTGTTTGTATGAGAGAAATCATGTATGGATGTGTGTTTGTATGAGAGAAATCATGTATGGATGTGTGTTTGTATGAGAGAAATCATGTATGAATGTGTGTTTGTATGAGAGAAATCATGTATGGATGTGTGTTTGTATGAGAGAAATCATGTAAGAATGTGTGTTTGTATGAGAGAAATCATGTATGGATGTGTGTTTGTATGAGAGAAATCATGTAAGAATGTGTGTTTGTAAGAGAGAAAGCATGTATGGATGTGTGTTTGTATGAGATAAATCATGTATGGATGTGTGTTTCTATGAAAGAAATCATGTATGAATGTGTGTTTGTATGAGAGAAATCATGTAAGAATGTGTGTTTGTATGAGAGAAATCATGTATGCATGTGTGTCTGAGAGAAATCATGTATGGATGTGTGTTTCTATGAAAGAAATCAAGTATGAATGTGTGTTTGTATGAGAGAAATCATGTATGAATGTGTGTTTGTATGAGAGAAATCATGTAAGAATGTGTGTTTGTATGAGAGAAATCATGTATGGATGTGTGTTTGTATGAGATAAATCATGTATGGATATGTGTTTCTATGAAAGAAATCATGTATGAATGTGTGTTTGTATGAGAGAAATCATGTAAGAATGTGTGTTTGTATGAGAGAAATCATGTATGCATGTGTGTCTGAGAGAAATCATGTATGGATGTGTGTTTGTATGAGAGAAATCATGTAAGAATTTGTGTTTGTATGAGAGAAATCATGTATGCATGTGTGTCTGAGAGAAATCATGTATGGATGTGTGTTTGTATGAGAGAAATCATGTAAGAATGTGTGTTTGTATGAGAGAAATCATGTATGGATGTGTGTTTGTATGAGAGAAATCATGTATGGATGTGTGTTTGTATGAGAGAAATCATGTATGGATGTGTGTCTGAGAGAAATCATGTATGGATGTGTGTTTGTATGAGAGAAATCATGTATGCATGTGTGTCTGAGAGAAATCATGTATGGATGTGTGTTTGTATGAGAGAAATCATGTATGCATGTGTGTCTGAGAGAAATCATGTATGGATGTGTGTTTGTATGAGAGAAATCATGTATTAATGTGTGTTTGTATGAGAGAAATCATGTATGAATGTGTGTTTGTATGAGAGAAATCATGTCTGAATGTGTGTTTCTATGAGATAAATCATGTATGGATGTGTGTTTGTATGAGAGAAATCATGTCTGAATGTGTGTTTGTATGAGAGAAATCATGTATTAATGTGTGTTTGTATGAGAGAAATCATGTATGAATGTGTGTTTGTATGAGATAAATCATGTATGGATGTGTGTTTCTATGAAAGAAATCATGTATGAATGTGTGTTTGTATGAGAGAAATCATGTCTGAATGTGTGTTTGTATGAGAGAAATCATGTCTGAATGTGTGTTTGTATGAGAGAAATCATGTCTGAATGTGTGTCTGTATGAGAGAAATCATGTATTAATGTGTGTTTCTACGAGAGAAATCATGTATGAATGTGTGTTTGTATGAGAGAAATCATGTATGAATGTGTGTTTGTACGAGAGAAATCATGTATGAATGTGTGTTTGTATGAGAGAAATCATGTATGAATGTGTGTTTGTATGAGAGAAATCATGTATGAATGTGTGTTTGTATGAGAGAAATCATGTCTGAATGTGTGTTTCTACGAGAGAAATCATGTATGAATGTGTGTTTCTATAGAGAAATCATGTATGAATGTGTGTTTGTATGAGAGAAATCATGTATGAATGTTTGTTTGTATAATGTATGAATGCATGCGTTTATGAGTTTGGTCATGAAACGAAGTATATTTCCGTTTAAAATTCTAAAAATAATGTATTCAAGTATTAAGCTCACTTTTTTATAAATAAAATTAATTTTGTAAAATAAGATGATAATGGTTTGAATCTGTCAGTAAAATAATATGTATTAGAATGCTAATGAAAATTATTACAATAACATAATTAAGTAATATATAAATATTAAACGTACATATGAAATTCCATATTATATTATTTCAATATTATAATAAAGCAATATAAATAACATACAATGATATAACAGTAAATAATAATAATAACGATAATAATGATACTATTTTTATAATTAATAATAATCCATCTCAAAAAATCCAAATTAAAGCTCCCTCTACCTATCTAAGAAATAATCTATGCCCATTAATCACTAACAATTGCTATTTCTCATTTAACAATCGTTTTATTAAAAAAAAAACATTGGCTTACCCATGGGCTCTCCTATTAGTGGCATTCTCGCTTGCTTCTTTCTAGAGTTCTTAGAATCCAATTCTTTCAAATATATAATATCTAACAATGCTACTTACTTAAGATATACAGATGACGTCCTATTTTTGTATCTCCATGGCACCAAACTATTAAACTTAGTAACTAAATTGAGTTTAGTTACTAAGTTTAATAGTTTGGTGCCATGAACATAATGACGATAAATTATAATTTACGTTTTACGATAAATCTACCAACCAAACGTCTTTATTAATTTCTCTTCCCACCATAACCAAAGAATTAAATCTGGTTTAGTTATTTATTTCTACCTTACATATCTCCAAGTATGCAGCCTTAATTATTTATCTGAAGAAGATAGATATATTGAACAAACATTATACTTCTCCACGAGCGACGCCATTTCATTTTCAACGCCAAAATCATGTTTATAAAATCCACAAAATTAAAAATTGAATACCCGCAATAATCGCACAAATTTCATAATAATACCTTCCAATACCTTCCATATGAACACTCAAATAAATTAGCTATCGAGAACTCTAGAATCATTACCACAACTTCCTCCAAATCTATCTGCGATATAGTCCGATTAAAAAGACGCCAAACACCAGTTTAAATACCAGGATTTACGAGATACAGTATCATCTGCAGTGCAATAATGTACATATAGGGAAAACATTACGAAATCTAAAAGTGCGGACCTTTTTTTTTTTTAAACATATCACCCCGAGCAAGGCGGTAACGCCACTGATGTGCAGGGGGCTACATAAGATTTCTTTTTTAATCATATCACCCCAAGCAAGGCGAAAACGCCACTGATGCGCAGGGGGCTACATAAGAGTGAAAAGACTGGTAAAGAGAAAAACCGGAAACCACATCCTAAACAGGAAACAAGGGATGAGCCTCTTCACCTGTTCAATAGACGTGGATGGAGTGTGAACCGTGCGAGAGTTTAGTCTATCTACTCCAATTGAAAAAAAAAAGAGTGAGAAGATTGGAAAAGAGAAAACCGGAAACCGCATCCTAAACAGGAAACAAGGGATGAGCCTCTTCACCTGTTCAATAGACGTGGGTGGTGTGTGAACCGGGCGATAGTTAAGTCTATCTACTCCAATTGAAAAAAAAAATCGAACATAAAAGAGAATTACGTCTGGACATACGTTCAAAATTTCTTGTATTACATCTAAATAATTTAAGACACAATTTTGATTTCTCAAATGCTAGTTTAATTAAAAAAAAACCTTTCAAGTAAGAAGTACTTTGAAAATATATAGCATTACTAACAATTGTAAACATACGATTGAAACTTTACATTATTTTCCACAAATATATTATTAATGAATCCAAAATACCAATAGATATTATAAAATAATATTAAGATAGTTCAGAATAGTCTTAATATTGTAATACTGTTGTTTATATATGAACTACACTCTATTTTATTTTACTTTAATTCTTTATAATCGTCTCACTCCATGCAAAGCAGTACTGCCACTGGTGCGCAGGGGGTTACATAATAAGAGAGTGAAGATAAAATAGAACCGATCACAGTAGGTGCGGAGAATAGGTAAGAGAAGGACGGGTACATTGGTGTGTAGAGAGCTGCGTGAGTGGAAAGTGTAAAGGGGGAAGACGGATGGGAGTCAAGGACATAAGAGATGATACTTGACGTTTTATTTAAAAAGTTGTAGATTGTATCTATCAGGGAAACTAGAATACGGAAAATAATTCCACAGGCGGGAAATGCGAGAAAAAAAAGCTAGTAAAGAAGTTATGGTTATACTTGATTGTTTTCACATTAAAAGGGTGGGACCATGATTTGCTAGTTTAGTAGAGTGAGTAAATTCGTGCAGAAGGGTCACCAAGGAGCTAAACTCGTCGAAATACAATCCGTGAAAGTATCTGTAGAAGAGACAGAGAGAAGCCACATCTCCTAGGTGAGAAAGAAACTGGAGTCGTGCAACCAGGTCGGGATCGACTATATTGCAAATCTTCCTTTGGATTTTGTAAAGAACCCCAGAATGATTAGCAGGGGGGCCCGACCAGGTTTAACAGTAGTATTCAATGCAAAGGCGGATGGTAGATTTGTATATGTGCATGATGGATTCAGAAGAGAAACCTTCCTGCTCCGACGCAGTAACCCGGCATTCCTAGCAGTAAAAGTAGCATTTAATTCAATGTAGTCGTTCCACTTAAGTTCAACTGAGAGAGTGAGGCCAAGCAGGCGCAGTATATTGTTTCAGGGAGACTAGAGTAATCCATACTGAAGGCGGGTAGGAAAATTGTCTATGGTCGTTACAGGATAGCAGCTTAGTTTTGGAAGCATTAAAATTTACGAGCCATTTCTTAGCCAGTCCACCACTAACTGTAGGTCCCTTTCGAGATTAGCCGTAAGGTTTTTTTTGGTCAGCAAAATTTTTTAACGAGGCAGTAGTAAATGGTGTTGTCGTCAGCGTAGATGCCTAATTAGGATCTGATTGCATCAGAGAGATTGTTGATGAAAATCAGAAAAGGCGTAGGACCTAGGATAGAGCATTGGGGGACACCAGCGTTCGTATGATAAGATCTGGAAGCATGTCCTTTTAATACGACTTGAATTATGCGATTCAATAGAAACGATTGGATTAACTCAAACAAGCGTCCACATATATCATATCCCTGCAGCTTGCACAGAAGACCAAATTTATTTTTCTCCCGTTCCTCCCCTTTTTCCTTTATTATTATATATAATTTTATCATTATTATTATATATTATTATAATTGTCTATGATTATTATTATTTGTTTTATTATTAGTAGTTTTATTATTATTATGATTAGTTTTATTTTTTTATATCATATATTATTGTATGTTATTTATATTGAATAATTGTAATATTGTAATGATATAAGAGGCTCATCCCTTCTTCCCTGTTTAGGATGTGGTTTCCGGCTTTCTCTTTTCAAATCTTCTCACTTTGTTTTTTTTTTTTGTTTTTTTTCAATTGGAATAGATAGATCAATCTATCGCCCGGTTCACACTCCACCCACATCTATTGAACAGGTTAAGAGGCTCATCCCTTGTTCCCTGCTTAGGATGTGGTTTCTGGCTTTCTCTCTCCCAATCTTTTCACTATTACGTACCCCACTGCACATCAGTGGTGTTACCGCCTTGCTCGGGGCGATACGATTAAAAAAATAATAATAATATGGTATTTTATATGTGTGTTTTAATATTTATATATTATTTATATTAAATAATTCTGTTATTGTAATCATTTTAATACTTAGATATTTAGCATTTTAAGACATATTATTTTATGGAAAGATTCTAAACGTTAATATCTTATTTTTCAAAATTTATTTATTTACTTATAAAAAGATCGCTTAATTTTCTTTTAATAATCATTTCATCCCAAGCAAGGAAGTTTTACTGCTACTGGTGGGCAGGGGTTTATATAGGAGGAGAATGATGAGAAAGAATGGGTAAGCGATGGCTGAGAATAAAATTTGGTACAGATGATGTGCGTTGTGGTGCATTGGATATCGGCTCGGAACGAAAAATCGAGGAGCCGAGTTCGAATTCCAGCCGAATTCATTGCATTCACTTACGCGCAAATACCCTTGGGAAAGGTATTAATCCGTCTATTCCTTCCAGTTATGGGTTAAATAACAGGACAGATTGGGTTCTATAGCCTTGGTCGTCAACCAGTCTACTGCAGAAAACAATGGTAACCTACTGCGGGATAATCTTCTCTCCAGTCAGTCATGTCTCTTTCGAGACATGATCGCCCAAGCGTGTATCACGTATGGCACTCAACTGACTGACCTCATGTGTTCGTGAAGATGTTGACGAGTTTAGGTGTTTTTTAGTTAGCAGGTTTAGTTTTTATGATTGTATGTCGTCATGATAATAGAATTTTATTAAAAGAGAGGCCTAGATTTCGTTTTATGACCTAGACTCATAAACGCACACATTCATACTTGATTCTCTCATTCTAATTTGAATAGAAAATCGTTTAATCGTTTGACACGAATATACAGTAGCGGCCATAAAACAAGGAACGAAATCAGCGAAGACATAAATATGTGTATTACTTAAAAAGTAATACATAATTAGCAATGAAATTTTTACCAAATAAAGATTAGAATGTAATGTAGAAAAAAAAAACCTATTATGTAATTTTTTGTAACTTTGTATAATATTTATGCATTACACCCTAATCTTTATTCGGTAAAAATTTCACTGCTAATCATGCATTACTTTTTTTTGCTTTCCCTGACGATCCGTTTAGGTGAAACCTAGGTAGTTTTGTTTGGTTCGCTAGCTATTCTTTATTTATTCCGCTCTACCTAAGTATTGAGCGCTTTTTTGTTAGTTGATTGCTCGTGTCGGATTTTATATATATATATATATATATATATGATGAGAGAGAAAGAGAGAGAGACAGACAGACAGACAGAAAAGTGGGAAAGTAAAGCTGAATTACCAGATCACGGTCAATAATATTGCTGTGACTTTTTGGGATTTTATCCAAGAGTTGTAGATATATAGCCGAAGATCGGACCAAAAATTTTTAAGGAATATATTCATTTTAAGCTGCTATTCTCCTCTGGGTTCTTAGCAAGATACAACGAAGAATCTGTAATGTGATTGATACCGACTTGGCAGACAGGCTGCAGTCACTCTCTCACCTACGTGACGTGGCTACCCAGTGCCTCTTCTATAAATACTTTCACGGCTTCTGCTCCGATGAACTTAGATAACTGGTGCCCCCTAGGTACGAATTTGCACGACGTACTAGATTAGCGACTACGTCCCACACTTTTACAGTGAAACCGATAAAATGTAACCGCCATTTCTATTCCAACAGCTTCTTTTCTCGCACTTCCCGCCTGTGGAATTCCCTTCCACGTACTTGCTTCCCCTACAGCTAAAATGTCCAGGAGTTTAAATGTAAGGTCAATAGACACCTCCTAACACACTAACTCGCATCCATTCTCTCAAACATTCTTCCCATCTAACCAACCCTCATCCTCGGTATCCTTACCCGAACTATTACCCTCCTTCTGACATTCCCTATATCTAACCACTCTTTCTCATCACTTTCTACCATGTAACCCCCTGCGCAATAGTGGCAGTTGA
>JBBBDQ010028499.1:0-15000 GCA_037127315.1 Ascarosepion bandense | reverse complement strand
TTGCATCAAGCTTCATGTATTTAATTCATTTCTGACAAAATTCTGTCATATTTCTACTTTTAAAATCATATTCTTAACTCCAGGTTTCTAATTTTTTCATGCCGCTGTGCCATACTTAGCTAAGATCTGATAATAGGCGTTTCTATTAATTACTTCTTTAAGCACGCACATTAATTTAATTAGCTGTCTTTTATTTTATTTCATTTTTTTTATCTTTCTTCTGAATATTATTTCCAGTTTCATTTTATGTTTTCTTTTTTCCATTTAGTTCCCCCTCATCATAATTCAGTGTTTTTTTCTCTTATCGTAAGGTCCCTCTCTTGCGTTCAATTTCTTTCTATCCCTCCCAAACTTTACCCATTTTCATCGAGAGCACTTTACTGAGGATTCTGTCCAACGTTGGTTTATTAAAGCCACAGGCTTGGGTACAGTAGAGAGCTGTGGTTATGACTCTGATCACAGCTTCTTTTAATTAATCCTACACTTGGCCAGGACTGAGCAAGAAAGCGCAAACTGCAACTACGATAAAGGATCCTTAACTTAACTGATCTTCCGAGAATCTGGCTTCAGGGACGGGGAAGAACAGACATTTTTTATCATCTACTCCTTCCCCATCTGTTCTCGCTTCTCTCCACTCCTTAAACACTACGGAAACTAAGCCGCAGAGAAAGTCAGAAGGTCAGGCCAACGTGGCTAATCTGATAGCAACATGAGTGTCGCCGGGAAGATTTGTTAGGTTCGGCCAAAAGAGCAGTAACTTAACCTTGTGCACCCGAAGCCTATAGCGATTAGTCTTGTGCTTGTAAAATCTGTTAAGTAAAATGCATGAATGTGAACATTACTAGGTCATGAAAAATTCCTTAAACAAAAATCCTTTAAATATGTCTGTCAGGTTAGTGTGGTTCATTTTTTACAGGGACAACTCATTGTTCAAATCAATTTAACGGAGAAGAATTCACACGCACAATTTCTGAGAATCCAAAATCCGAAGGCACCTTGAAATAGCAAAATCTGCTTCACCGACATTGCACTGTATTCCTATAGTAGTATGTGCGTTGTGATGCAGTGGATATCGACTTAGAACGTGAAACTGGTGAGCTGATTTCGAATTCCAACAAAATTCGTTACATTCACTTACGCACAAATACCAATGAAAAATACGTGAATCCGTCGCTTCTGTCTCCAGATATGAATTAAATTCTGCCCATTCAGCCGGGTCACGTTTAAATGATGGTCTGAAATATAACCATAATCTTAAATTGATCGTGTTTGGATAAAATTTTAATATGGAAGTATTCAGTTTTGCATATAATACGAAATGAGAACTATGGAGCAGATCTTTATTTTAGCAAGCAAAATAGGACTTAATAATATTATTTACACAGACGCCATTATTATTATTATTATTATTATTATTATTATTATTATTATTATTATTATTAAATAAGTGAGCATCCAGTCAATAGTGTAATCAATATGTTATAAATATACGAAATTCATTTTACCACTTATGTCACACAATACGATAAGAGTTTACTAGGCCTGTTCATCAGAGCCACACGTCGTGATATGGAGACAAGTTTTCATAAAGCAACGTATAAACTTAAATATTTGTTCTAGTGAGAAATACTTTACGATCGAGTAACTAATTAGGCATAGATTGCCATTAAATTAAGATGCCCCAGAAACTAGATGTGACAGTCAAATGGCTCTGGTTTTTCATCTTTAAAACAACCGGATATGACCTGCCTCCGCTAATCCAGCTTTATAAGCAGTGATGTATATGGCATCAAACTATATTATTATGTTGTCATTATTCATCATATTTCGATTTCTGCTATGGTCCTACTACCAACCAAGTTTGCTGGAAGACCTAAGGCAGGTCGTGGCGTGTTGTTATGACTCCATTTTATTTTTTTTTCTATATCCCCTAACTTCCCTAGCGTTACATAGACAAAGTTCTCCTTAGTGTGTGGGCTGTACTTAACAAAACAATTTTTTGTATATCTCTTAAGCTGGGGTTTTAAGGGATTCTTTCAATGTGTTGTTTTGTTTCATTTTTCCACCTACTCTCACTGGCACGATTCATGTTTTCAATTTCCATATTTTTCTATTTCAGTTTCCAGATCTTTATATTTTGACAGTTTTTCGAATTCTTTGGTTGCTATGTTACAATCCGCTAAACAAGCCATATCAATTAATAGGCAAGATTTTTCTTTCTGGTTTTTAGCAATAATGTCCTGCCTATTTGCTTCAATTTTTCTGTCTGTGTAGATGTTGTAATCCCATAGAATGGTTACATCTTCTATTTCTGTAACCGGTGCTGGGTGATATTCATACCAGTGTTTGTTTACATATATTCCATAGTGTTTGCACATTGTCCAATGTAAATTTTGCCCCACTCTATCGTGACGATTTTTATATTCATTTGGGGCAAGTACAGAACATCCTGAGATTAGATGGCCTATTGTTTCTTGGTATTTATCACAGAACCTGCATTTTGGATCCACATTATTATGTATAATATTTGCCTAGTGAAAAGATTTTGGTCTGGCGCTGCAAGAATAAAGCCTTCAGTTTCAGACTTTAAACCAAATGCACGTAACTATCGATGAATATTGACTTTATCAACATTGCATTTATTGGCACGTTCTGGATATTGGCCATGCAGAGGTTTTTCTTGCCAGCGTTGTTTCATCTGTTCAAGAGCTTTATTCTTGGCTTTCGTTTTCATATTTTTTGCTGCAATAACTGGTTCTTGGCTTCTGTTTTTGCTTTTCTACAGAATCTACTAAATGTAAATCTTGTTTGTATTTACTGCCTTCTTTTATTATTGAATATTTTTTCTTTCTGTTTTTATCTTGTTTTATTATTTGTATCATCTAGTCCTTTGTTTTTTCTATGTATGTTTGTAAGCCAATAGTTGTTTCTTTTGTATGGCAATTCTAGCTGAATAAGACCTCTTCCACCTTCTTTACTGGGTATGTATAAACGGTCTACATCAGCCATTGGATGATGCATCTTATGCTTAGAAAGAAGCTTTCTTGTTTTAGAATCAATTCGCCTGGTGTCGTTTAGAGTCAGGTTTAAGATGTTGAAACTATATTGGACAACTGGGATTGCAAGGCTATTAATGGCCATAATTTTGTTCTGAGAATTCAATTCAGTTTTTAATATCAGTCGTAGCCTTCTATAGAACTCTTTACGCACTATTTCTTTCATTTTTCTATGGTGATTTTTTTCACTCTCCTTTACATGTAGGTATTTATAAGCTTCTTCTGACTTTAATTCTTTTATTGTTACAGCAGGGTCTAAGCTAATTGAGGATGTTTGTTGTAGCTATCTACGTAAAACTGTAGCTTTAGCACATTTATTCAAATTGAATTTATTTCCAATGTCTTCGCTGAAGCATTTTACAGTTTGCAGAAACCTTCCAGTTCATTATCATTCTTAGCATACAACTTTAAGTCATTCATGTAAAATAGATATCTTATTTTCTTTATGGCTATTTTATAACCACATTCTGTCTTCTTAACTTGACTAGTTAGTGCTATTAATGATATGCAGAATAGTAAGGGAGATAAAGAATCACCTTGAAATATACCTATTTTGATGTTTATTTCACCATACTTACAGGTTCCATTTATATGATTGAGGTAAAGTGTTGTTTTCCATATCGACACACATTGTTTGATGAAATTGATGATGACGGGTGACATCATGTATATATTTAAAGTCTTTAAGATCCAAGAATGTGGTACACTATCGAATGCCTTACGATAATCTATCCAGGGAGTACTATGATTATTCTTTGCAATATAGCAGTTTTCTAGGATTATTCTGTTAATAAATAATTGGTCTTTACATCCGTAACAGCCACGTTTGCACCCTTTTGGTTCAAGCGGTAGTGTTTCATTTCTTTCCAAGAAGAAATATGTCTGCTTTGTTAAAATAGATATTAATAGTTTGTATCTTCTCGGAATTGGTCTGTAGTTTTTCGGGTTGTTTGTGTCACTATTCTTGGGTAGAAGAAATGTAATTCCTTTGGAGGAATTTTAGTGGGATCATTAACCATTTCTTGAAGTTTAAACTTGAACATTTCTCGAAGTATAAATTTGAACATTTCTTGAAGTATAAACTTGAACATTTGTTCTAGTGAGAAATACCTTACGATTGAGTATCTAATTAGGCATAGATTGCCATTAAATTAGGGTGCTCCAGAAACTACATGTCACAGTCGAGTGGCTCTGTTTTTTTTCATCTTTAAAACAACCGGACATGACCTGCCTCCTCTAATCCAGCTTTATAATTAGTTATGTACATGGCATCAAACTATATTATTATTATTATGTCATTTTTCATCATATTTCGATTTCTGCTTTGGTCTCACTACCAACCAAGTCTGCGGGGAGACCTAAGGCAGGTCGTGGCGTGTTGTTATGACTCCATTTTATTTTTTTTTTCTATATCCCCTAACTTCCCTAGCGTTACATAGACAAAGTTCTCCTTAGTGTGTGGGCTGTACTTAACAAAACAATTTTTTGTATATCTCTTAAGCTGGGGTTACCAAGGATTCTTTCAATGTGTTGTTTTGTTCCATTTTTTATCATTCCAAGTGCACCTACTATCACTGGCACAACTTTTTTCCATTTCAATTTCCAGGTCTTTATATTTTGACAGTTTTTCAAATTCCTTGATTGCTATGTTACAATCCGCTGGACAAGCCATATCAATTAATAGACAAGTTTTTTCTTTCTGGTTTTTAACAATAATGTCTGGCCTGTTTGCTTCAATTTTTCTGTCTGTGTAGATGGTGTAATCCCATAGAATGGTTACATCTTCTATTTCTGTAACCGGTGCTGGATGATGTTCATACCAGTGATTATCATTATTCTTATTATTATTATATTGGTTTTCTGTTATATACACTAACGGCCATAATTTTTGAGCTACCCCAGTGTTTTAAAAATTATGTATTTCATACTATTTTTTAATATTTATTGCCAAGTGAATAATTGTAAATGAAAAGAGAATATTTCTTTTGTTAATATTGCACAATAACATGTGCATCAAATGAATTTATGAATATTTAATAATTACCTATATTGCAGTTTCATCAATGAAAGACTGAAGAAAATTTAGGGTGATTCGCACTAGTTCATTTTTGCATTTTTGCCTTGTAAAATATTGCAAAGTAATAATAAGAAAACAACCATTCTATTTTCATTTGGCAATAAATACTAATAATAGTATGAAATGCATAATTTCTTTTAAAAAAAACCCTGCGGTCGTCTAATAATTATGGCCGGTAGTGTACACATTTCCCTCCTTGTCCCACCTAGAGACGTAAGTTCAGAAATGACTTCATGACATATTCCGTTGATCATTTTTTTGTATTAATAAAATAAAAAACTAAAATCACACACATGTTACATGGATAAAGCTCTTCGTTATGTGTAAGTTTTTCTTTAGAGTACATTTTGTTTGTATAATGTGTCTACTGGAATTTTTTCCAGACAATCCGAGAGCTCCATCTACAATTAGACTTATTGAATTCTCCTGTATATTGATAATTTTTTTTTTTTTTGCGATCTTCAAAAATATATTACAATCTTCAGGAATTGTAGATTGGTTGCCGACCAAGGCTATAGAAACCAAACTGTCCTGCCATTTAACCCATAACTGGAAGGAAGAGACGGATTAATACCTTTCTCAAGGGTATTTGTGCGTAAGTGAATGCAATGTATTCAACTGGAATTCGAACTCGGCTCCTCAGTTTCTCGTTCCGAGCCGATATCCACTGTACCACAACGCACATACTTGGCGTATTTTCTTTTGCGATAACTTATAGCAATATTCCGTCCTCTTAAGTCCACTGGTTAATGCTATTGAGAAAATAAAAATAGTAAGGAAACAAAAAGGTGACTTTATATAATCCTGTGATCATATTTATTTCAACAGACTAATAGATTCCAGATATATGAACGAGATAAAGTGTTGTTTTCCATATCGACATATATTGTTTGATGAAATTGATATCGACGGCTGATACCTTGTGTAAATTTACAGATTTTAAGATCCAGGAATGGGTTACACAGTCGAATGCTTTTGGATAATCTATCGAGGAAGTAGTGAGATTTTTCTTTGTATTAATGCTACAGAAAAATGTCGGCCATACAGAGTGATCGAAGTTGAACTCGTGAAGATGGTGTTGTGTTACTTTGTAATGTTTGGTTAGGTTTAACTGTACCACTAGCATTCTTTTATATAAAATAAAATATTCTGTTTTATACACTCTTCGATTGAATACAAATATTTTTCTCATCAGTAATACGTATTGGAATTCTTTTTTTAATATTTTGTGCTATGTTTACGCAGAAAAAAGCACTAAATACATTCTAATGGAATTCAAAGAAAAAAATATTTAGAACTAAATCTATAATTAAATGTTCAAATTTACGATAAACAATCCATGTCCCATAAAAGCAGCAACATTTTATAGTTTAGATGTGTATATTAATGTAATTATGGTAAGAAGAAATATTTAGTTGAATTCTATCTTTGCAATAAAGAAATAAATCATGTAATTTGCATCATTCTAAAATTTCTGACAGTTTAGAATAACATATTTTTGAACATAAAAATATTTTGTTTTAGTCAGAAAAAAGGCGAAATTCTTCAAATATTAATATGCATCAGAATCAATATACGAACACTATAAAATTAGTTCACTGAGCAAAAGACAACAATCTGTCTATCTATCTATCTATCTATATATATATATATATATATATATATGTATAAGCAAAAAGCATTTGTCAGTTTAACTGAACAGGTTCATGCCGACTTTAGAGGTTGCAAAACAGTTCTGACAAATGACAACGTCATAGCAGTGTCCTCACGTAACTTAGACACACACACACACACACACACACACACACACACACACACACACACACACATATATATATATATATATATATATATATATATATATATATATATATATATATATATATATATATATATATATATAGGTAATCTTGTTGGAATATCCTCACCGCTTACGGACTGGACACCTACACACACACACACGCGCGCGCACACACACACACACACACACGTGTGTGTGTGTGTGTGTGTGTGTGTGTGTGTCCAGTTCGTAAACGGTGAGGATAATCCAACAAGATTAACTTAATATAAAATATTAAGTGGTGATTATTTTATAAGGGTATTTATCAAGTATTTTGTATGTAAAGAATGGTGATCATTTTCGCACTATATAACAACCTATATACTAACTGAATTTATTTTTTTTCTGTCTTTAGGAGTTACAAGCTTGAGTATTGCATTTGACGTTTGCACAACTAATATTATAAGATGATTAGATATTGAACTTGTTATTGAAGATTAGAAATATTCATTTGCTATTGAACTCTTGCTAGTTTTGTATTAAGCTAGAAGAATCAACATTGTTCTTTTTCTGTTAGCATTTTTATCTGGATTCTTATATTAGATGATGTTTGATTTTTATACTAGTTGTATAGCCCGGTGTTACTTAAGCTGTTTAGTGGTTATGTTGAAATGGTAAGGTCAAGTTCTTATTTAAAAAGCTCGGGTATGAGGTTGTTGTGAAGTATAAATTAAAAAAATGCGAAGAAAGTATTGGTTTTTGTTGTATTTGTAAAATAGGATTCATGCTTGGTAAACTTTGCCAATAAATGGGAATGATGCATGTACAATTGGAAGAACGGGGGAGGGTGTTATGGGAGCCTGTAATGTGATGCAATGACGTTGTGACACAGAAGAAGTGGATGCATTATCCGTGCAACATTGAAGGGGTTGGCACCTTGTAGAAAATATGAAAATGTTATGACATATGATAAGGTAGAAGTTACAAAAAAAGACGCAAAAAGCAACATTTACTATTAATTTTTGCCACACCCTGTATGTCAATTGAAATTTCTGTCCACATATCAAGGCATCAGAGTTGATCTCTCAGTGACTTGATTGTGGTTGAGTTTGAGTAAGCACCTTGGAGAAATGCATAAAAGTGTGTGAAAGATCACCTGAAATTGTTTGTCGTTTATTTTTTTATGAATCCTGTATATTGATTTGAAGAATCTTTGTGATTTTGGTTGAATTCTCATAAGGCATTTCAGAGGAAATTTTAAATTTCAAGCATTTCGGTGATTTCTGGCATGCCCTGTAAATTGATTCAAAAGATTTTTGCGAGCATCAAAGGTTCATGTCATGATTGACAAGTGACTCAATTTTGGTTGAAATTTGACCAAGTTTTTGAAAAAGTAGGGTTGGTGAAGAGGCTCATCCCTTGTTCCCTGTTTAGGATGTGGTTTCCGGTTTTCTCTTTTTCAATCTTTTCACTCTTTTCTTTTTTTTATCTATTTATTTATTTATTTATTTATTTATTTATTTATTTATTTTGCAATTGGAGTAGATAGACTAAACTATCGCCCGGTTCACACTCCACCCTCGTCTATTGAACATGTGAAGAGGCTCATCCCTTGTTTCCTGTTTAGGATGTAGTTTCCGGTTTTCTCTTTTCCAATCTTTTCACTCTTTACTTTATTTTTTCAATTGGGTAGATAGACTAAACTATCGCCCGGTTCACACTCCACCCACGTCTATTGAACAGGTGAAGAGGCTCATCCCTTGTTTCCTGTTTAGGATGTGGTTTCCGGCTTTCTCTCTTCCAATCTTTTTACTCCTACGTAGCCCCCTGCGCATCATTGGCGTTATCGTCTTGCTTGGGGTGATATGATTAAAAAAAATCAATATAGAATGCTCGATGGATGTTATCCAGAGCAATATGAAATTTATAAAGGAAAACTTAACGTCATTTCAATTGGTTATAAACTATAATTGGTTATAAACTATGAAAAAGAAAAAATAGGAATCGATGAATATACGTAAGCATAACCAAAGTCACATTGAAAGAATATGTGGGAACGTACACATAGGTATATATGGAGAGAAGTTAGTATAAGTAGGTAGGTTAGCCTTATGGGGTCAAACAGACGCTAACAGCCAAGAGAACTGGGATTCTTTCAGAGGTCAACTCCTTCATGACTTTCTGAACTATTCCAGAGAGATTCAATGCCAACACATGGAACTGAACTCTCTTTCCTTTTTTATTTCTTTTTTCCTTCTTTTCTTCTTTCTCCTCTTTCTCCTTATTATTATTGTTATTTTTGTTTGTAATTTTATTTTTATTTTTATTGTTATCCTCCTCTTCATTTTAAGAAAAGACTCATTCCGGCAAAAATTTTGTACCAGATGAAAGGAATATTGTAAGGTCTGATGAGATGAGCTACTTAAACTCATTGAAATGACCTCTAGTTTATAACCAGTTGAAATGACGTGTGAGATTCCCCTTATAAATTTATATATATATATATATATATGCAAAAAATAATTCCCATATAGCGGTATATATTTTACACTGATCCCCTCTCCATATCTATCTACCAATCTATCTATTTATATATCTCTCTCTCTATATATATATATAGATGGTGAGAGAGGTATGATAAGGATCCCTCATCCGCGAGCATAACCATTACATGAAACGCTTCCCGATTATCGATTTCCTCTGTGAGCAGCATGGGTGCAAATTTCAAGATTGCCAATATTTGAAAAAGGGAAGATGTACTTATAAATAGGAGTTTTGAATAAAAATATATATGATTAGATCTATCGAAAAATTAAATATAATCAAGAAGGCACTTATATATATATGAATTATTTTGGACATTATTTTTACCGATACTCGTATTTAAGTAGATATTCTGTTTTTAATTAAACAGTATTTTATATTTATATCTACCGGCCTGATTATTTCACGATAAATTTTTATTGCGAAAATGTGTGCCATCCAGCAGGATTCGAACCTGCGACCCCTATTTACATAGGGGAAGCTACTATTTGATCTGGTCCTGTCTTAACCACTTCACTATGGATAGCCTCCTGATCAGAGGGGGTTTTTATCATGCTTATATAACACAATTTTCGATCTATCGTAAACAAACCATATCTGCTCTGTAGTGTATCGTAATGTCAAACAAATATAAACATGTTACGGAAATTAACGAAATTTATTACTTGGTTATAAGCAACCGACAATTTGTAATTCATTACAAATTGTCGGTTGCTTATAACCAAGTTTCGTTAAATTTCGTTAATTTCCGTAACATGTTTACAATATATATATATATATATATATATATATATATATATATATATTTGTAAACGAGTTATTATGTGACCTAGTGGTGTCTTCAGGCTATTTGTAATTAAAGCAATTCATGGTAGAAACCTTGGTCGCGTAATAACTTGTTTACCAATGGAAAATATTCAAAAGTTCAACAATATAATTGTATTGAACACTTTTTCATACAAATGTGCACTTGTCTAATTTTATTATGATCAAAAACTAATTAAACAATGAATATTATATATATATATATATATGTGTGTGTGTGTGTGTGTGTGTGTGTAATTATTATTAATCATTTTCTTGGTCATAATTAAATTACATCAGTACACAGATGTATTAAAAAGGGCTCAATACATGCTGTAGATATTTGTATATACATACATATACACACACACATACACACACACACACACACAACACACACACACACACACACACATATATATATATTTATAGTTAATATAGTGAAGTTAGTCACTTTGCTTAACAGTGTTGTTTTAGTCATGCCTACTTTGAAGTTTCATGAAGATGTTATCATGATGCCTTCACGAAACTCCAACATCGCTGATTAAAAGAACACTGCTTAACCAAGTGACAAACTTCTCCACAACCTTCCCCTGCTTACCACTATTTTTTTTGTCTGCATAAATTAAACAAATTTATTTTTGTAAAAAAATTCCGTCCGATGAGCTAAATATTTCTAATATTCACGAAATAAATTATCACCGATAGAATTATAAATTTGTCCGTTGTGTTTTCATTACAATAGTTTGTTAATTTCTAACACCGAGTTACCATCAGAATAAGATCCTCCGTTTAATTAACCTTACGAACTACCAAATACATATATATATACTAGTAGTATAGCCCGGCGTTGCTCGGGTGTAATGAAAGCTTTAAAACTAATCCATGGTCCTGGAGCTCAGACTCTTTGGATGTTGGCACGAAAGATTAAAAAGCAATAGTTGTTTCCAGTTAAAGTGAAACCGTAGACTGAAAGAAAAATGAATGGATGTAAATCAAATTTTCATTTCCTGGTATCGATATCAAATACTTATTTTTCGTCGTAAACTGAATTTTGAAGGCTAAATAAGTCCTCTGAGTAAATGGTATCATGGCTGAGACTAAGAAATACAATTATACCTACTTAGAGCCAAACCCGAAGCAAAAACTAAAATAAAAGTGCTGAAAAAAATACAGACATATAGGCATATAAACAGACACACACACAAACATTGCCTTTTATATATATATATTACCGATTTTCTGCACTATTTTAAGAACTGCAACATTGAAACTTCTGAATATAGTTTCATATGTCTTTGTCTATGAGTGTGTCAAATTTGATTAAAATCGGACCACTCCTTCTATAACCCGATTTTTTCGATTATCGATTTTCGATATTTATCGGGGATACCTCGACACAAAACCTAGCTAAATTTTCAAGAAATCGGTTCAGCCGTTTCGGAGTCTGTAGGTAACGGACACACACACACACACACACACACATACACACACACACACACACACACACACAAAGTTCCATTTATAAATAAGTTTAGATAGTCATCCGCAGACAGATCTGTTTCGCTGTATCACAGCTCATATGTACAGTTAGATAGCCAATTTCCTTTTACCCAGGATTGAAACCCAACCGAATTGGCGTCAGTCGGCGATTCTACCTATGAACTACGGGCTCTCAGTAGAAGGATGCAGACTTTTTAGCGTGTATATTATCATTATACACGCACAATAGCTGAGAGTGTTCTAATTCATTGCTGAATGAACGATGCGTAAATACCAGAGTAGCTACTGTTTTTCAAAATCTACCATTCTTCCAGAGTGCTCATTTACGTCGGGGTCACTACTTTATATGGGGTATCTTATCTTATTTATTCTTTTCTAGTTGTAGTAGGATTCCGTTCTAATGAAGGGTAATTTTATACCGTGCAGGTTAACGGAATTTGGCCTTGTGGGAAGATAGCCCACTATAATTCATAAAATGATTATAAAATCAAGAAAGGCAATTTTAAGTATAAAATAACATTTATATATACACATTTCAATTAATGTTTTTTACAATTAAAATACTTGAATATAAATCCAACGAAGGTTAAAGTGTTCATGGAAAATAAGATAATGTTGAAAAAGATAAAAGGCTTAAGAATGTGGGAGCGTCATGTAGGTCAGAGGATGTTCATTTTGAAGTTACCGTTTCTAAGGTCAGCAATCAGTAGGTACTTTGAGGAATGTCTTTGAAGGGGTTAGTAAGTACTTATGAGACAGGGAGAAAGAAAGAGATCAGCATATTAGCCGCTCGACTTAAGTCAAAGGGATATTAATTACAATCTTCTCTCGCTTTTCCGCCTGTCTGTCTGCTGATGCTTTGTCTCTGCTTTTTATATCTGCTTTTTGGATCAAACAGCTTGTTTTGGATTTTCATACTTGAATTTGATTCTGGGCTTCCCATTGGCTGGTAAATACAATTCGCGTAGGCTCGCGAAATGGAAATTTGATATTTGATTAATTTTTATTTTTCAACCGGAACATCTGCGCAAATCCACCTGCGCGGAGGTGATTTTTATTCATTCACTTTCTGGTCGGCATAGAGCCAACATCCGGTCTCGCTTTTGCTCGGTCGGTATCACCAGAATAGTTATCCGTTTGTTACTGTAGTTAATTTTTTATATATTGGTTCTTCTTTTACGTGTATAATTTTTATTATTATTATTTTTTTAAAATCTTCTTTTTCTTTGTCTTTATTTGACTTTTTCTGAAAATGTAAAAGATATCACAATTTTTGGACTAATATTAAACATGATGAATTGAATATCTAAACTTATTTATAAATGGAACTTTGTCTGTGTCTGTGTGTCAGTGTGTGTGTATGTCCGTTACCTATAGACTCCAAAACGGCGGAACCGATTTTCTTGAAAATTTGCACAGTTGTACTATAAGCGTCTGCGAGTGTTCTTAGCTAGGTTTTGTGTCGAGGTATCCCCGTTAAATATCGAAAATCGATAATCGAAAAAATCGGGTTATAGAAGGAGTGGTCCGATTTTAATCAAATTTGACACACTCATAGACAAAGACATATGAAACTATATTCAGAAGTTTCAATGTTGCAGTTCTTAAAATAGTGCAGAAAATCGGTAATATATATATATAAAAGGCAAGGTTTGTGTGTGTGTGTCTGTTTATATACCTGTATGTCTGTATTTTTTTCAGCCCTTTTATTTTAGTTTTTGCTTCGGGTTTGGCTCTAAGTAGGTATAATTGTATTTCTTAGTCTCAGCCATGATACCATTTACTCAGAGGACTTATTTAGCCTTCAAAATTCAGTTTACGACGAAAAATATGTTTTTTTTTTCCTTGGGAATCCCTCTTTATTTTGCACAGTTATTTTTAGAGATTCTTTAATTTTTAATTTTTTTAATTTTTTGTGCTTGCTAATTATTTTGAACTGTAATTATATTGAGCATTTTTCTCTTTATTTCTTTCTTTCAGTTCACATTTTTATTGTTATTTATTACATAGTTTGGTTATTTTTAGTTATTTTTCTGTGTATATTCTTGTAAGCATATATATGGCCAGTTACAATTATGTGTTTGTGCTTAGTTTCTGTGATTATATCTTTACTTTTCTTTTGTTCTTTTTATGAATTTTTATATATATATGTGATTTGATGTTTGTGTTCGTTATTTGTGTGAAACTTTAACTGAATACACTTTACCTAACCTTATTTATTCTTTCTGCGCAAAAAAAGAAAAAAACAAAAAAACAAAACGTTTTTTAATATTTTTAGTGAAATGTAACATCTGAATTTTCAACTTGATAAAGCAGTGTGTAATGTTTTACTCCCGAAATAAATTTGTAACTACCGAAATAGATTCTGGATTTATAACCATGTAATTCTGTGTTGAGTTTTCTCAATATTTCATATTACTCGAGATAATATTTTTATTTAATTGTATCACCCCGAGCAAGGCGGTAACGCCACTGATGTGAAGGGGGATACATAAGAGTAAAAAGATGAGATAGAAGGGAGTGAAGAGAAAGACGAACCAGTTAGAAAGGAGCAAGAGAAAGATGGGAATACAGGTGTGATGACAGTTGCAAAGGTGGAGAGAAAGGAAAGTATATACAGGGCGGTGAAGAAAGAACTAGAGTCAAATGGTTAAGAGATGGGTATTGACATTGTATTTAAATTCCTAGAGGTTGTAGCCGTCAGGCAAGCAAGAATATGGAAGTGAGATTCACAGATGGGATAGGCGAGAAAAGAAGCTGCGAAAGTAGAAGTGTCGTCTGCATTTGGTTGATCTAACAGTGAATGGGTGAGACACACTTGCGAGTCTGGTTGCACGAATAAACACCTGTAGCAGAGGCATCAGTGACTAAAGTTCGTTGGAGTAGAAGCCATGAAAATATTTATAGAACAGACAGAAGGAAGCCACATCCCGTTGGTGGGGAAGTGGCTGGAGTCGAGTCGCCAAGTCGAGTCACCAAGTCGGTACCTATCACATTACTGATTTACTTTTGGAGCCTGTCAAGAACACTGAGATGAACAGCATGTAATAATTTTAAAATATTTTCCCAAAAGTAGAATTGACATCTTCATTTGGTTGATCTAATTGTGAATGGGTGAGACCAATCATTGAGCGCTCTATTTGTATGTATTTAATATTTTATATTAATTAGATAAAATATTATGGGTTATTCTCTCCTTTTAAGGTTTTTTATTTTTTCCTATATATATATATATA